>JARFOD010105673.1:0-16020 GCA_031763545.1 Mopalia muscosa
ATAGGGGGGGGGGGGTATGGGTGCATGAGAGTACTTGTTAGATTCATTGCTTTCTGTTATTATTATTTTTTTTTTGTAGAGTAAGTAATATGATACTTTTATGCTACTTTTTTTTTTACATTTTTATCACCATTATATTATCGGATATTTAGGACTGTATTTCAGCTTCATAGTATCGTTTGCTTCGCGTCTGTCAGTCTCGATCACTTTAAACTCCACGTGAGCTTAATTTAACATTTATAAGAATAAATTCAAAACTCAAAAGAATAATAGCGGGAAATAGAAGAAAAAACCATGGCTATAACCGGCTGATAGATTAGTTTGACGATCAACTATATTGTTGACTGTTATATTGACACGGCGGATTTATTGACTGACAAACTTCAGGATTACGTATTGTGGTATTTACTATGTTGTTTGTAATCGGGTGAACGAGTCGCATGTGTTGGAGGTAATTCGCCTGCTGATCTCTGTGTAAGCTAAGGTGACAGATTGGAGAACCTCAAACTAGTTGTATGATAAACATAGGATGTTTAATCTTTGACTCGGGTGACATGAACGGATAAACTGGTCGCTTTGGGGTTAATCGAAGATAATAGTTGGCCCGGGAGAGTTGAAAACAGGAGTTAGATAATCTGACATATGCGATGACATGGTTGAGATTGTGAGCCTATGGGGTCACTTCCAGGCGCCCAGTTCTGATCCTTGTTGATTAACTGACTAGAAGAGGCCCCAGAGGTCAGCGGGCTATCGCATGTTTGCTTTCTCTTCGCCCATATCACCCAGTCTCTTGGAGAAGCCAACATTTCTCCATCTACGGTACTCTGCTGATCATGAATTTACAGTCTATGCCCAAGATTTCCATTCCTGGTAATAAATCTTGCCATTGAGTGACAGAAAGTTTCTGCCGCTAGTCGATCTCACCGCGCTGTTACGGGGTATGTCTAATTAAAGGTCACATAAGGTCGGACTCACTGCCCTGAAAATTCATTACGAGCAATGACGATTATCATTTCAAATCTCTGCCTATGTCAGCGCCCGTACGCCGCTTAGATTTTCCTTCTGATCTGCCCCACTTTAATGCCCATGTATTTAGAATGAGCTATGATGATACTGGGTAATAGAGGGGACCCCATCTCCCCCTCCCTAGGGATGTTTCAAATGGCTCAAATCTGAAAAGTGTAATCTAGTGACCATCAAGGGGCTCATTGCTTTCATTTGCACAGATTGCATGATTGCCTACCTGTCCACAGATGATATATTGCTTTAGCTAGAGGAACAAAATCCCAAGTATTGGACAAAATAAAGTTTTGTCAAAACTTTGTAAAATGTAAACGTTTTAAATTTTTGTGAAAAATATAAATTCCAATGATCAATTTGAGTATAAACAACATTGTTGTATGGAAGCAATTGTCGTTTAATTTCATTTAGAAGGATCTGCCACAAGATCCAATACGATCCGGGCAATCTGTCTTAGTGATATTTTTTTTTTATCTGGATTTTGAATAATCCAATGATCATAATTGTTGTTGTATCGGGAACTACGCTAATAAGTCAAGGGCCTGTAGCAGAATTGATTGACAGATCGGATTGGGTTACAATACCCCGGATTAAGCGAGGGCGGTAACTTCAAAAACTCTCTTAGTGACTACATGTGGAGTGTTTAATTTCATGAAAGGGGGGTTTCAATGTTGAAGGTTGACGAGTCCAGGAAAGTTAACTTCTGGTAGATTATTAAAGCTTTGTGTGCAAAGGCCCAAGCTTTTCCTCTGTGTATAGCTGTACTTTCACCGGACGTTCATCCAGTTTGATTAATGACTTAAAGAATACCATAATCCCTGATTTAGACTTGATTTCTTGGTAGAATCAGACAATGTGTGATTTAGATAAATTTCGCCGAGGAACAGAGGAGAAAGCTCAGGTAAATCTCGCTTGTCATTGAACTGAAGCTGTTGTTTGAAGAGGTATTGCCGGCCATAAATTACACCAAAAAAGTGTCCGGCTGTTTTTGACCATGTTAAAGTATATATAAGAAATCAGATAAGGCGCATCATCGGATAGGCTAGAAATTTGCATTATTAAAACATTCTAAACAAAGCGACTGGCTACTTTTCTTATCGATTCTGGTCGTGCCAGGAAATAATTTGAAATCATTCTTCCTAAAATTACCAAAATATTCATACAATAGGTAAATCTTTTGCCAGAATTAACTATTGTTATAAACCAGGCCGTATTAAATGTTGCTTTTGTTTTTCTCTTCGTTCGTTCGTTTGTTTGTTTGTTTGTTTGACGCCACGTGTATAAGTTGGCCGTTCTTGAGGCTGATCATAAAATACAAATTTAACTCGATCTTGATATTGATCGTTACAATGCTAGAATTAAACATTTTCTTTAGGACGAATATTTTGTTCAAATATCCTGTTTTTGCCTTTTTTTGGGCCTCACAATAACTCGAACTAATTAACAATGTAGTATTTTCCCTGCTTCTAGAGAGAATTTCGATACCATGCTAAACAACAATAAACATTTCATCTGTATGGGTTTCAAAGTGAACATTTCGGTCGATAGACTGCTGATCATCAATTCAGGTATGATGTGTAATTTTATGTTACAATGACTCTTATTATTAATAACATGTAAAGACATACAAACACACTTGAAATGTTTTTATTGAGCAATACTATAATAAAAAAAAAAACAATGAGTTACGTTTGCTCATTTGTATGATAGCTGCAATTTTAATTAAATCAACCCTTCTGCGTTGAATGTTTTGATGGGGATTAAACGCTTCTAATAAGCCGTCAATAAATCTGTCAATCAAACTGTGGTAAGAGGGTTAGTGCTCAACTAAGCGGCTTAACAGACATTAAACCTTGTCTTTATCAATGAGATATATTAGCTCCAAACAGGACCGACTTGGACAATGTTCCCGATATACCGCTCCAATAATTTAGCAACTTTTCACCCGTCTGGAGTTATAAGTTTATTGTGCTAACATCCTGTGCATCCAATATACGAGTGGATTTTCATACCTCGCGTGAAAGGAGGCATTCAAGTGTGTACTCAATCCAGGGTCGCTTGAATACCCACATTCCCATCCAATGCTCGCCCTTCTCAGCTCTTTAAATGATCATTTGTTTCTCTCCTTGTCATGTCAAAAGTGAAGAAAACAACAATTATTCTTCGCCTTACATTGTCTTATTTTATGTCTCACAGCGTGTCTTACTACCAACGCTTGAGGAGTTGATTTTAAACGATTACTGTACGCCTGACGGAGTAGTTAAATATCCCGACTGAATTTATCTGAGACAAATAAGAAAGGATTTTGGTCACAGATGCCAGGCGCTTTATTTCCCGATTATGGCGTGTTTTGGGTTTACCTCTGATCACCCTGGAAACTGAGGTCTAACTTTATTCATCTGTCACCATTATCATTAGTTGGACACCTGACAACATCCAAACAAAACACTTGTTATACTCTCGTTATTCTCCCGTGCACTCACTAAATCACCACATAAACTTGTGGCATTCAAACAAAAACAGCTCAATTTCGGAGGAGTATGTTATTCGCGTTTTGTCAGCAAGTTGACTTTGTACAAAAGATGCGACCTCTGTAACCCTCCCAGACGCTTGCCACATCGCAAATAGCGTCGAAATAAAATAACACTGAACAAAATTATAAAAACAGGTAACCCTTGAGGTTTTAAAATGTCGTTATGAATTTCTTCAAATCATACTGTTTAGAGACTGGTTTACATCTGTGGCCACGTATTACTTTACCTGAATATATATGAATTATAATAAAGTGAAACAGCTGACAGATGTATCCCCTTTTTTACTTTGCTATAGACTGACACGAACAATACGGAATAGTTTCACTATCATAAACAGATTGTATTGTTACACTTCAAAAACAAATATGTTTAATTATTCGCATTTGTACTCTTCTTTAAAGTATATTCTAAGAAAAAAAAATTAAATCTAAATTTAAAATATTGGATTTATTTTCAAATATGGTAAATCAAATATTCGTGATTTTTTTTTCCATTTCAGAAAATGAAGGACGCATATGTTTTTAAAAAAGCTTTAAAAGTTTGACTCCATAAACATTAATATAAAGACCAAGTATTAGTTAAATTTTCCAAATATATATATATATATAAATATTTAAATAGGCTTGTATACTTTAAAGTGAACTGGTGCAAGGATGGCGTGCTTTGAAAACAAACTCCCTATTATAGGAATTTGTTTTCAAACCACGACATTTTTGTCCCTGTTCATTTTAAATTATAGAATCATATTGAAATACTTTTTATATATACATTTTGAAAATTTACCACCATTTCGTATAAGGTGTTCATTTTTTTAGCAGCATAAATAATTAAAACTTTTATATTAAGTGTCAAAGGTCAGTTAGCCTGCTATTGGTTGTGCTCAGGCTTAAAGATTTGTTGTGAGATACGTCCAACGTGTCCTGTCATTAAAGAGGTACATAACCAAATAGAAAGAAACGTGTAACGGTCAAAGGAAAACGTTTTTCGTTGTTGCTGCCAGATTATTTTTATTCCTCTATACAAATATTAATATGCATATTCGATTCTAGGACTGTGACAAATAAACAAACATAAGTTAAATAGACAAATAAAAAAGGTACTCAAACCTTTTCGATCGCTAAATATCGGCAAATAAATATTTATTAAAATTCGTATTCTTGGAAATGAACCTGATAACAAGAGATAGACTAAAAAGTCTGCCAAATTTCCCCGGGTGTCCTGTTCTCTTCGGGCGGACAACTGTATCCCTGTATCTAACCACCGTCTTAGACACAGCATGGCATGGGATATATTATTCCGCCTTCATTTGACATGTGTCTGTTCGCAGGTCGTTAATAGACCGGGGCAGAAGAGGGACAAGATAGTGGTCGGTATAAACTACGGTGAGATGCGTCGAGACTAGATAATTCCTGGCCCCAGTGTCTTCCGATAAAACGTTCAACTGTTAGCGCCTCTCTAAAACATGACTAATTTAATAAGGACATCTCTTGGAGGATTGTAATATAGGCTCCGGTCTGTATACTCCTGTTAGCTTCATCTGATAGACCGAAATAACAACTGATAATTTTTATGTGTTCTGATAGTAAATGATGACATAACTGTTAAGACGTAGTCTAGCTGCCTATCTCACATAATCCTCTCTATGTATATTGTGTGGTGTC
Organism: Mopalia muscosa; assembly: GCA_031763545.1. Taxonomy (NCBI): domain Eukaryota; kingdom Metazoa; phylum Mollusca; class Polyplacophora; order Chitonida; family Mopaliidae; genus Mopalia; species Mopalia muscosa. The sequence continues at coordinate 5,216 of JARFOD010105673.1, forward strand.
AGTTGACATGCTCCGTCGGCTGTTAATCTAAAAATGCCCTCTCATTCAGCAGTTATATATTCAAAGTCATAAATATTATTTACCGGCAAATTGTTTAGCAAATGAATTAACGGTTAACGTTTTGAACAGGATTCTATAATATAATAATAACTATTTCTTACTTTAATGAAAACTCCGGTGGTCACCATTTAATTCATTTTCGGAAAACCTGTGAATTTATTACATCTATAGACTATTTTAAATGATTGTAAAAACAAAACGAATGTGTGGTTTTAATATCAAACTTATAATGTACACCTCATTTGCTGCAGATCTGGGCGAAATAATGATAATTATTAAACTATCAGTAAAAAAAATGTATTTTTTGTAAATTTAATACAAAAATCTACATTTAGCAAATCCAGGTATACTTAAATATAATAAGATAATATCTGCTGGTGTACGATTGATGTTTAAGCATGGCGATTGCTGGGTAGACTATTTAACACCGCCAACTCATGGTCAATCATAGACGATAAGGCCATCAGTGAGAAAGCCACAACACCAAACGTCTCCTACAAGCACATAGGCAGAAAGTGCCCGCTTAATGCCTCCACAATCACTTAATAAATCCCGCTAATGTTTCGGGATAGCCAAGTTATGTTTGTGGCACTGTGAATGTTATATTTTGTCTATTCAAGACATATTTTACTGAAATCAAAAATATATTACTGTTTTTTTAGTAAAACTATGTTTCTGTTGTTCCTTACAAAATAAAGCAATGTTTTTGTTTTCTCTAAAATAACAATATTTGTGGTTTAATAGTGTGTTCATGGTTTCTTTAATAAAACGATGTATATTTTAACAGTGTTTTTATGAAATAAACATATTGTGCAGTTACCAGTTTTGTTAAATATGTTTGTTATAATAGGATATTTTTTGTTTTTGTTTTTCACGCCAGATTTCTTTTTGTCATAAAGCATTCTCTTCTTTTCAAAGAAACAGAGAAAAAGTGCGACCCATGGATTCATCTGTCGGGGAGTATATGTTTTTACGGCAGTTTTCTTTCAAGACAAAAATGAAGGAAATTTGAATAAAGTAAAACAAGCTGTTTCCATGCGGTTAACATGTCTTTTTCGTGTGTGCCACTCGTCGGTTGAGTTCACTCCAGCGATTTCCACACAGGGCACTAATTTTCACGGCGCACTGATCTACACACCCCACCGAGTCACTAATGTACAAAGTTAGTTTTTTGCAGCTATGAAATTTGTTTAAGCTTAATTGTCTTGGACGTCTCGTTAAGGGACGTAACTGTGGTAAGTGTAGCGTGTAATTTAACATCATTGTCCTAGACACTGGTATGTTCATACAATCTCTATTCAGCGAGAGAAAAAAACTGCAAGACAGAAATCATATATCAAATTAAGTAAAAGTAACTGGGTGGAATTATGGGAGTAAGTAGTGTGTTCATTATCTAGTTATAAGTCATTAGAGGCTCGCCCGTAGACCGTACAGAGAAAAGGTGTATGGGGACTGCTCCATTAGAACCACAGTGAGCAGATATCATTCAGGAGAGACGATAATATTTACTGACTTAACAAATCTGGTGCCTGTCAGATTTCACTACATCAACCCACCAGAGGTCGCTGTTTGACACTGTGCCACCATGTCGACAAGCTCCGGTTGATGTTCTCAAGAAATATACACTATTCAAAACACATTAGAAATAAACGAGGCAGTTCTTATCGCTATAAGTAATGATAGGGATTGGTAACGTGTAGTGCCACGCCCCCTCACTCACACGGACACCAGGCCATCGAACTGGGCTACATCTCTCCCTGTATACCTCCATGTAAACAGGGCTAGTTCCTTGTCTCCTCTGATGACATACGGAATATTTTATCAGGATACGCGATTCTTACTGCCATGTGGTTATAGATATTCAATAGATCTAGAAATACTCGTGGTCTTATTATCGAACTAATTTTCGACGTCAAGACATGACCCAACATTGGTTAGAAATCGACATTTGTAAACGGCAACAAAGCACTCGAGTCTGAGAACAAAGAGTCCAGCTAACAATCACCTTTAACAACACTCTAACAAGAGATCGCTACAGCAATTTACCTATAAATCATACCTTGGTAAGATAGAGCCTCAACTAAAAGTGTCAACATATGTTTCGTTTCTTTGATAATCCAGTGATATGTAAATTGCTTTTCTTAACGAGTTCGATGAAATCGACGAGAGAGACATTGCTAGGGACAAAAGACTGTCTAAATGGGGCGCTATTAAATTTGGACAGGACGTTTAACTGTCGCTGGTCGTGTGGCGGATGATTTGCTACATCAATAAATTGCAATCACTGAGATCAAGCCATGGAGAGTACTGTCTATATACATCTAGTATCTTCATTATGTGGGCACCTCACATCAGAATAGAAAAAAATAATAATTCGTTTCTTGAGTTTCTCAAAATTTAATTAGAATAAACCCTCATTGATGATTCACAAACCACATATTGGCATCATTTACGCCCGCAATTTTACCATCTTTTTTGCCTGTTTTAGTTCTGTTTTATTGTCATTTCTTTTACCTCAACGATTAGTTAATCTCAATGTAATTTCATTTTTTTTTTAAGCATTTCATATTTTCGTTTTCTCTAATATTTGCCTTGTTTTTATAATATAATGTAGATTATTATATTTGTTTGTTTCTATCTAACGCTTGTTCTTCAAATGTATTTCTCCCTCTAGCTCTCTCCCTCTCAGTCTCTAAAATAAATTGTAAGTTTTATGTCAGGTTGATAAGAAGTGAGTGTGTGTGAAATAAACGATAGCAATCACACACATGTGTGGACAAACTTAACAGAATGGCTACTGACTAAAAATTAACATTAATTTTGTAGATTTCAACAGCTGCAAAAGCTGCGTGCACTTAACACCGTCGCTTATTTTATTGTGTTTCTTACCACTCTCGTATAAATCCATATCATATAAAAGTGCCTTATATAAATCAACTGAAATTAGTGTTGACTCCAGGACGGTTATAAAACTGGAAGTAACTAATTCAATCCATTTTGATAACAGGGGAAATGTCGCCAAAAGTTTATCAATAAGATAATATGTATGCGCCTAAAAACACATAAACGCTAACTTAGAGATTTAAACGTGTGTTATCTCAAACATCGAATTTGCAAAGCGCCAAGAAGTTTAACCGCTATGGTTTTATCTCTGTAGGGCCAGTCATATTGAGATATTTTGAAAACATTCCGAGCAATCCGGTGTGAACATTCGTCAATTTGATAGCAGAAAGTTGGTAAGTCAGCTGTTGTGAACGAAGACTCGGGCCAGAGACGTCCACCTCACGCCCGCCTTGAAGACAGAGGAGAAGGGGGAAATCTCTACCATCACTCAGAGAAAGCCGTCTCGATGAGACCGGAGTGGAACAGTCGACAATCCGCGATACACCGTCTAGCTGTTATCGAAATATTTCATCTCAAACAAGTGACAAGAAAAGCAGACCCCTCCCAGCATGGAAAGATACACCAAATTGTGGATTTCACATTATTTCGACCCGTCAATTGCATGGTGTAGTATAGAAGTTGGTATTAACGATAGGTTTGTACTATGTTACCAACACGTCTAAGGCACTGAAGCTCTCTTGCCGACTGTTCGCACATTGTAACGCCCTTGTCAGAAGTGTGATGGCCCTGTCTGATAAAACAGCTTGTTCAGATAACGAATATACCTTAGAAGCATACTAAGAGTCAAATGTTGATACCAGCTCTCTTAAATTACAACTACTAACTACTCAAATAAAAATGATATATTTTCTGACTCAACAATTTGTTCTAATATATCAAAATAAACATCAGCCGTTTTACAAGTAAAAGGAATTACATAAATATCTCATATCCGTAAGGATTTTAACAGAAAAAATTCTTACGAAAATGTAACATACGGTGTAGACCATAAAGGAGTTTATAAATGATGATGTGTAAATGTTGATGTAAATATTTTCATATCATTTTATATTTATTTTAGAATTTATATGTTGTAAATATGTTACCAAAAACAAATGAATCTAACCTTAAATATGTACTGTTAAATTTTAATTGGGATAAATCAAGCCCCTAGGGGTTTTATTCCTGCTGCCTTGCATTAGTACTTTTTAAAAAAGATTTATATTTGGTGTATAAATATCCAATTCAATTCACTTCAATGAAGTCTATCCCCTATCTAGCTACAGTTCTCATCAGCCACTGAACCATTTTCACTTTCCCCTATAATTAAATTTTGAGTTCTTTTGATTTCTGTGTCAATGCATGTATGTTAAATTATATATGTCATTTGTAATTAAAATAATTTATGTTAATTTAAGGAAAAGAATTCAACAAAAACCTGTTTTTAATATGAATTAATTGTATAGTTTTAAAATCTGACTACTTCATGTTTGACTATGATTTGGGAATTAAGAGAAAATTTCATTGATGATTTTAATAGTTGTCTCATTCTGAAACCATCCTCAGATCCATCTGCATCATTTATCATAACATTATCTTGTGCATCGACTTCAATTATATCAGGATTGGGAACTCTCATGTCAATACATAGATTATGTAACAGGAACAAAGCTTGAATAATTTTTTTTAGCACCTTTTTGGTTAAAACTGGAGACAACCAGTAGATTTATGCAAACAGCTGCAAAACAATGCAAAAATGCAGGTCATTTGTGGTAGTGTTTAGATGCAAGTGACTTATTTAATAAATTGTACTGCAGGCTTATCCTTCAGTAGACATTTAATTGTAGGCCAATATTGCTTAGAATACACATTCCATAACCTATATTCCATTGGAGTTATTGCATAATTAATTATGAAATGCTGTTTTTTACCCAACTTTAAAGGGCTATCCCATACCTAAACATTGACTTAATTAAGTACACCAAGCGCCCTTTCAACTGTATTCCTGGTTTTGGCGAGAGCTGTGTTGTATTTTTCGTCAGCTCTCAACTGTGGTTCACTTAGAGGAGTCAACAACCAGACTTTACAAGGGTACCTGTTTGTAACGTGAATTAAAGAATGTACAAACTGTTAAATATACCGTGTAAGGCATAGTCAGTATTCATATGTTTGTATGGTTGAATTTCAATTAATAAACTCCAATTAGTATGTGCAATGAGACAATAGAGACACTCGACTAACTATATTGGAGGCATCAGTATTGCAATTGGCAGCTATTTTAATATTAGAATGCTGATTAACAAGTTTAGATCCTGTGTGATTTGAGCTTACCCAGAGTCTCCCAATAGCCATCCATTAAGTGCAGTTTTACTCAGGTGTTGGCCTAACAGACTCTTTCTCAATATTGACGAGTAATGTGTGGATCCTGGCCATTTGGCCACCATGTTTGTAAAACTGTTTATAAAACAAGAATTTTACATGTTCCGTCAATTGCTCCGATTACTTTGTGGAATTTTGCCAGTTTAAAGCTATTTGAGGTTAGTCCTGATATAACAGAGAATTTATATACATATACAGCCGTTATATATACAGCCTAACGGCTTATTCTTAGTTATGAATTTGTTATGTATTTATTTTGGTACTCACGAGTCTTTTTTGCAGCTCCTGTGAGCTATTTACAAAATACAACCACCACAGTAATCCAGAGCGTTTACGCTTTGGTTTGCACCATCTTTTATGGTAATCCGAAAAAGATCTGTCAAGTAGTGGGGATAAACACACTCCAGTGTGACAAATTCTCCCAAAATGCTACAATCTTTCATCGCTTCAATTTAAAAGTAGACTGGCCCGGAAGTTCATTACCTCACGCGAAACCGAGTCGATGGCGTTTACACATACCCATATACAGGTTTCGCGCCTGTAATGGCGGGACTCGACTTGTGCCTTGTGACAGTCACGTGCGTTTGTTGACGAAATACGCCATCGGTGTATTGACTACAAATACACGGGTTGACATGAAGTCTGCTCAAAATGTTTAAAATTCTGATATTAAAATAATTTACTGATTATTTAAGCGAAAATTATTAGTTTTAAAAAAGTCCCCTTCCGAAACCTAATGTTTGTTTGTCAATTATTTTAAAAAATAAATAAATAATGGTTAAACTGTGTTTATTTGATGAATTTACCACTCCGCCATTCCGTACGCTCTAATAAGTGTATGCTTCCAACCCACATGTCGCCCTCATCTCTGGGTTCGATTCCCGCGGGCCGCATGTGGGTTGCATGGTATGTCAGCAACCAGCGGATGGTCGTGGGGTTTCTGGGTTAATTTACTACATAGTTTTTCTCCGACAATAATTCTGGCCAATGCTCTGTAATTGGGATTTAATTCTGTTGATCTAACATCGAATGAAGAAACAAACAAACAAACAGACAAACAAACAAACAAAAGCAATTGTCGGAAAAAAAAAAACGATTGTTTTATCCATTTATATATAAATATACATTTATTTTTATGAAAGGAGTTCCTTGTCTCTAATGAATATGATAATTGTTTCCTTCCTCAATACCCACGTGGACGTAAAAAAAAAAAGGAGAATAAATCAAACAACAAAATAAGAAACTATACTTATGTTTATGCTTCCCAATTCTGTTATATCACCCATCAAGCATAGTTGTCTCCCCTTCACCATAGTCCATCATCCAATTTTTTTTATTGATTTTTTCTGCAAAGCTGCAACTAAACACACAGAATATAATCGTTGTGTAGCGGTCATTCTTATCTTTTAACTGTAAATGATACTCGTTTCCTGTCTTAGGTTATATCGATGGCTACCATTGACAGTTCCAAAAGGCAAGATTAGTAGGAACATGACAGGGAATGTCGTTATCACTGTTGATAAAAATGGTAAAATTTTCAGTTAGCTTTTTGCCAAAAAAAGAACACAAACACAACCCTGAAACTTGACTAAACGACTGGTGAACAGGAGGGATAGGAATAATTTCGCCCTCTTCTGCAAGAATTGTCTGGTACAATAATGCCTCTCTCCATCGATTCTTTTAAAGCGATCCATCGATTTTACAGTCACGTTTTAAACGCTCACATGAAGCCGAAATATCGCTGTCTTGTATAGCGACTTTTCACCAGATTGTCTTGTTCAAGAAATGTTAGAGAAATTCAGCTTTTCACGCTTCATATGTGCCTTTTACAAACATCAACTTCATATGAAGTTAGTGTGTTTTTCATGCGAAATAACTCTAGTTTTAGCTAGAAAAGGAGTTATCGTGTTGACAACAGAACCATGCATCTAATTTCGATGTCTTATAAATTGATGCAAACACTAGAACTCTAAAAAGAGCTAAGTTTGTACATGACTGAAAAGGTAAGCCTCTTCACTGTATTTGGTAGTATATAAATAACGACAATGTTGCCACCTGCGAGAATAAGAAATGAAGATAATTTTGCTCAAATCTGAAATAGTGGATCAACTGGTTATCAACCCGATATTATTTATTTATTTATTTATTTATTCATCCGATGTTAGATCAACAGGATTGAATCCCAATTACAGATCATTGGCCAGCATTATTGTGGGAGGAAACTGAGCAGTAAATTTACCCGGAAAACCCATGACCTTCCGCTGGTTGCTGGCATACCAACCCACATACGAGCCGTGGAATCGAACTGGCGACCCCAGAGGTGATGGGGATATGTGGACCTGAATCATACACTCAATAGAGCGTACACTCTAGACCACTCCGCCACAGAGGCCCATGTGAGAGACAAGGCATTAACTTTTGTGATTGTGCCCAAATATGTTTCAAGGTGTGTTTCATCTTAAAGGGATTTCTTCAGATGAAACAAGAAGAGGCCCTTTAGCTGCTGTTGTACCTATAAAATCACTGACCGAAACATAATATAACAAAGCTTAATATGATAAATTGAATTGTGCTGTTATTTCTTCTAGTAGCTTGTCTGTTCAAGCTAAACAATCTCATAGCAAAATTTGACGGTCAAACGTTAACGCTTTAAATTCGTCGGGGGCGAATAAAAAAATGAATAATTGGATTCCCCACCTTTCAATGTGTGAAAGCATCACACTTCAACATTATTTCTGCAGGTTTCTAGATACCACACATATCCAGCTGTCGATAGTTTGATGTAACGGAAAGAAGCATGCCAGTGGATATTATTAAATGCTTGTTTGTTTGTTTGTTTAATTGGTATTTAAGGTCGTAGTCAAGGGTGTTTGACCGTATGACGGCAGATTGCCCACTTCACACTGCTCCTCGCCTTATTGCTGGGGAAAACCGGGATGAAACCTCGTTTCTCGGTGTATTGACTTCGGCTGGCTCCATTGTTCAGCCAAACAGGAAATAATTCAATCTAAAAAACATTATTTATGTATCAAACTGTGGAGCTTGTTTTGTACCACTAAATCAAAGAAAAGACTCTTTCAAGTATACTTGACATTGCTTCTTCACATCAAATGTCAAAACTAGATGAAGCCAAAAACGTCATAGACCAAAGTCACAACACCGCGAAACGAATGGATGCGCATGTTAAGTTTCGATATAAACGACTGTCTCTTTGTTACTGATGATGGTTTAACAAACCGAAATAAAAAACTTAACATGCGTATGTTGTCGTTTCTCTGAGTTGTGACTTTGATCTACTATGTCAAGTTATTCAGTGGGAATCACAGTATGTCCGAACAAGTAACATGTTGGCTTTAAATAATGGATTGCATGACTTGTTTGATTAACCGCATGGGCTATTCATAATAGCAATCAACCTAATTGTGAAGTAGCTATCTCAGACATTGACTGAGTATGGATGTAAAAAGTTTTTTTTCTCCAGCTACAGCCTGGATAACTGATAAATAATTACGAGATTATATGGTCTGCTCTCAGAAGAATTAAATAATTGAAGTGTACAATGTGTTCATCATATCGATGACCGGGTATAATTTCTTTGTTCGATAACAATGATAGCCTCACGGTTATCCAGGTTATATAGTAAGCGTATATTATCAGAGGAGTATTAATGCAGTCAAAGGCAAATTCCACGGAAAAGAAATCCCGTCGACTTCAAAACATAACATAACGGATATATATATTACAACTTTAATCAACTTGAATTACTTTTAGATTTTTGGCCGTCATGCTTTAGGTTGTAAACAGTGTTGGAAAAGCATATCACACCATTCGATTTACATAGCGTTTGCTTTCTCTAGCATCCTACACATTCACACTAGCGAATTAAAGATTTACCTTTGGTTTCACTCATACGATAGAAGATTACTAGATGAGCTATATTTACTTTTATGAAATTGTCCATTTGTATTAGTAATGTACGTAGGTCGCGAAAAGAACTCTATATACTATAAGTTTGTCGTGAAGCTTGTACTGATTCTTGTTCAAACCCGAAACTTTATCATTTGAAAGGCCTCGTTCTACGCTTGATTGCTTTCTAAGAACAGGTCCTGTAAGTCTTTGAAATTTCACGTTATACACTCCGCCGTCTACATTCATTCTAGTTTCAACATATACATAATGATAGACAAATGCCATTTCCCCTTTTCAAATCCTACAGCTCCACCCTTCAGCACAACAACATCTGTTGTTCGGGGTTCAGTTGCTTGAATGATGATTAGCCACCACCATCAGATTAAGTCGCTAATACTGCATTAAGGACAGCAGAAAACTAGCCATTGGCGTTCTCAGATAACAGGAAGTTGATCTGTTCTGGTATCGTTGTTTAGCATATCGTGGCTGTCATGTTTGGTCATTGTTTTTACTAGTGATTTCAACTGTGGATTCCTTCACTCATTCGGCTGGTATTTCGCCATATGAATGAAATACCTGTCACCGTGCTAAAAACAACCATCGATCGTTGAAGGTGTGACTGCATTATTCAAAAGGGAATTAATTTAACATACATTTTCCGTTTGACGAAATGAGACAACAGTTAAAATTTGGCAAGATCTCTGCTGTATCCGTTCGTGAAAATGTTTTAAGAAGTTACGAAAGTCGTACACCCTTGTTTTGTCTTTCAAGTTAAATACATAGTACATATTATAGCTCAAGAAAGTCTGTTAGAAATTAGAAAGATAATTGACAGAAAGAAGATGAGGGAAGTGTACTATTATATTGTTGTAAATCTGGCATTGGGACCATTGGGAAATAGGTGAATTACTTTAAAAATTTGCTAAATATAAAGGAATTCAAGGTGTGCCTTGGTGTTATAAAACTTCTTTATTTGCCTATTAATTTTTGTTATAAATGATAGTTTGAGAGCGTATTGTTGCTAGGGACAAGAGTTTTTTCTGATTATATATCAAATTGGAAGTTAAACAAACCTTATCTGAGCCTCCCACGCATTGCAACATTCAATAAAACATTAACTGCATTCACTGTGGGGATGACATTCATTGGGTTTATATCAAACAGCCTAATTGAAATGCCAAGCAGTTAACCGAGTTATTCCGGTGTTGTGAACTGTAACAGTCTCTAAAATCACGTCTGATGGGTTTGACCTTTTGTTGGAAATGTAGCAGACACTGTAAAAGTTTGACACTATTTTAATCTTAAACATTCTGATCTTGTGTTATTGGTGTTGACCGCAAGATCTTGCTCAACCACCTGCCACATACTTACTAGTTTTCACACGTTTATTGACTTGCTGGAAGTATAACTGTTTATCCTTGTTAATTAAACTAGGTGATTACTTGAAACAAATCATCTACATATTAATACTTATTATTGACTCAAGTCTGTTTACTTTTGTCATAATCCATGTTTATTAAATAATAAACTGTATTATAGAGCTCAATTAAATAGAGAGCATTACACAGTGAATT
>JARFOD010105684.1:0-16018 GCA_031763545.1 Mopalia muscosa
ATTGCCAAAATGTATAAGTTATTTGTCGTTATTATTTCAATAATTTGTTTAGCAAAGCCGCTTCATAAAAGTATTTACCTGTATGTTAATGTTCTTAAAACAGGGTGTCCAAATGAGGCATTTATTCAATTCCAAAGGAGGTTGGACACCCCTCTGCCTAAGCCCTTGATACAAGTTGTTGGTGCACAACTATTGTAACAAGTAAAGTAAGCTTATATTTTTGTTTAAGTAAAATTTTTTTAAAATAAACAAAATTTGTTAAAGAGGCAGGCTGAACAAAATTGTTACGAAAGGTGGGAAATATATTTCCAGTATAGTTCCCACAGCTAAATGTTTATGGTTGACTGGTTTGATTGGCGCTTTATGTCCTGTTTTGTGGTATTTCACTTACATAACGGTGGTGAATTCAAACAATAATGGACACTAGCAAAACCAAGATGTTTATTTTCCACCAGTACTAAGTAAAGACAGCATTGCTGCTCATTAAACAAACTGTCAAAAGTCCAGACGAACCTAAATTATTGTGTGGGGTATGATAAAAACCTAAAAAAGAATATGTCCATTTGTTTATCCCCAGTTCCTTCAATCCTTCCCATTTCTCCCTGAACAAATTTTTGATGCAATGACCTGACAAAGATTTATGAATCTGTTCATTCTGTCAAACTGATTGCCAAAATATCTCTCGAACTTAAACAAGGGAGTATGTCTAAAACTTGTTACCTACAAACTCTTGGGAGAATTAAAAACTTGCACAGTGGGTGACCACCAAGGTCCTTTTGATTCACTTGTTAAGTAATCTTTACAGTTTCCTCATCTAGTGCATGTTTAAGTTTCTTAAAGCTAAGCATCCAAAGAATAGGTAGACATCCCTCTGCGTAAGCCCTTGCTGCACGATGAACTAAATCCGGATCAGCGCTCAAGTCTCTCACACAAGAGTTGGTTCATATAAAGAAAATCCTCTGCGGTAATTAAATTCTAAGCTATACAGGTTGTGTAAACCCAGCCTGGGAGTCGCAGATACAAGCCATTGATTCCTTTCCATCTCTCGTTCGATTGGTTACAGTTGTTTATTAATGCCCCATCACATGACTTGAATTACAGAATACTGTGTCAGGTAAAGCACCCAGACATTAAATCCTCCGAGACGCCCTGGACAGAATTTAACCACAACTTACTCGCCATATACCTAATTTAATTACATCAATAGCGACGAAGGATAAAAAATAGTAATCCAATTTCCATCCAGTGTTAAGGGCTTGTTACCGAGTTGACATGATCCTAGATAAAAAAGCAATACTCCAATTTGGATCTAAAGTGTTAGAAGTGTGTCAGCCTTGCTTTTCGTTTTCGTAAACAAATTGGGCTTCTACTACTTAAGCCAGTATAATTGAAGTATATTTAAGCTGTTAGCTATGGAGGAACATTAATTTTCCCACAGAGCATTAGTATTTATATAACACTTCACGTTACAGTTGTGTTAATGTCCCCTCCTTGGGGACAGCATCATAAACACCAATCAATCAATCTTTAAAATGTTAACTTTTTTTTGGAATATGTAAACATATTTTTTTAAAAATCTAAGTTTTCTGTCTTAACATAATGCGAATAATTTATTTCTCTGTGTGGAATTCTAGTGGAAGCCTGTGTGTTTACTTATCCTACTTTGATGTACCGTTCAGGGGTTCGATTCCATCTGTTGACCATCAGGTATATGAGTGAGTCATACAATGTGGGTCTGGCAATTGCCGGGGTTGTTTTTACAAGGTTTATCACAGTTTTCCACAGTAATTAAGCACGTTAGCAGTGTGATTGTTTGATTGGCGTTTAATGTCATACTCAAGGGTATTTCACTTATATGATGACGTGCCAGCCCAATGGGTGAAGGAAACCACCCTCGACACTACTGGCAACAAACAAAGACAGGACTGGACAAATACAGTACAACAACAGGATGCTATATAGACACCACAAACAGATCGGCTTCCTCTTCTCCTTTAGCTCCGAGAGCACCAGGGCAACATGAAGCTCCCACCAACCACCCGCTGTAGCAGTGTGAAGTGAACACTCGTCATATAAGTGAAATACCCTTGAGAACAACGTTAAACCCCAATCAAACAAACAGAACTCACAAATCTGTGCACAGCACAGAAAAAATAAGTTGGAATATAATCAGCCTTACATAGCACAGTTTCATGAAATTCTGTACAACAATGTTTTATCATAAATACTGTCATATTATGTAAGGTTTAAAGGGGATAACGTCATTTATAATAAGAATTTATTTTATGTGTACCCAGGTCTATTTGCCCGCTTGTTACATGTTAATATTTACTACATACATGTATACAGACATGCAATATTAGGTGATGGTCACCATGGTATTTTTCACACCAAAATACAGAAATAATTAGTTCTCCATTATCATGACATTTCAAAGTTGATATGCTGTCTCTCTTGAGATCATGCCAGCAATTTACTTTTGTTTGTCGTTTTGTAGTCTGTGTACATGAGAAGGAAAAAGGGGGAAAAATAGAAGAGAGATGGTATATAGAAAACTCTCTAGGTCTATTTCAACTTGCATTATTTTAACATTGATTGATAATATACATGTATACAAGCATGCACAATTTTTTGTGATTTTTCCGTCAAAAAAAAAAGGAATGATTAGCCCTCTATAGCATTATTTTTTAAGGTTGATTTGTTCATAGAAATGCATCAATAGTGATAAAGGATAAAAAACCTACTAATCTTGTTTCCATCTACTTTTGAGGACAAGAACATAATCAATCCTCTTGTAGGCAAGTTACCGTTTTGAGATCCTTTCACGTGACATTAAAAAGTGCATATGTTTATAGAAATGTGTCATTCTGAAGAAAATAAATATTCAGCTTAAATCTGTGCTAAATATACTAAGATATATATGTAAACAGATTGTATTTACTTTTTGAAAAATTTCAAGTGGATCAGGCAAATTATTTCCAAGACCATAAGCGGACACATAACTCTTTGCAGTAAAACAAGGCAGACAATAAATGGAACCTTCCATGGTTTGGGATAACTCTTGTTTTACAATGACTACATACAATTATTTCATTATAGTCTCTGACAAAAGAAAGCACATTTGTCGAGGTTGGCTAAAAACAACCTAAATTTTAAACATCCAATTAAAATCACCTCTCAGCCGTTTCTAGTCTAAATCTTCAAACAGATTTTAATTGCTTTTCGTCAAAGTAGTTTTTTGGACAGCCAGTTGAACAATTGTGACCTTAGATACCACATAAACGAGTGCAGTCTGACCCACTGCAATGATTTCCTTCAGTGACTGTCTGTGCATCCTCGCCCAAAACATCTCCTTTTGTCAGGGGGTGAAAACAAAAGATATGTGGGTAATAATAGTTGATGATCAGTGAGCGAAGTTTGGGATATGAATTCTTGTTTCTGGATTGTGCAAGAGGACAGTTCTGTTTTTTTGTTTTCCTGTTCCAGACATAGAAGAAACCGATACTGTTCCTTCCGATCAATGCCTAAAAACTTTGCCAAATGAGCCAAGAAACAAAATCGTTTTTCCATTTGGCCACAGATTTTAAATCAATAAATAATCATAGAGCTACAAAAGTTCCGCTGAAATCTCTGGAAAAGCTCTGCTAAAATGTCAAATGATATCAAGAAGTTTGTGACCAGTGCCATTGTGACGAAAGATATCAAATCTGAGATTTTTTGTAAAATGTAAAATGGCAGTTATATTTATCCTAAATTCTTCATTAAGCTAACAGTTGATTTGTTTGATTAATTAACAGAGATTTGTGCTGATTCTGTAAGTTTTAAAACAACGTTATAGTAAAGATATAAAAAACAAATGTATTTTAAATGGAAAACTTTCCATGCCACAGAAACAGTTTTTATTTTATGTGTATTTCTTTGTGATTTAAGGTTTGTGTGTTTGATTGGGGTTAAGGTAGTATTTATATAGTTACTTCTCTGTGCCCCAGTTAAATGTTTCAAGAGCAACATAAAGCCCCCTCCCAACTGATTTAAGGCCGTATTTATAAAGTCACTTTACTGAAATAACTGTTGATTCACAGGATGTGCCTCCAGTAATCGTGGGGGTGGTATTCACGAGGTTTCCTTTCGTTTTTCCACTGTAATTAGGCAAGCGATGGTGTAAAGTGGACAATCCATCTTCACATAATTTGAGTAGGACATTAAACCCTAATCAAACAAATGAACACTGAAACAAGTGTGCCCCGGCCCAATGTGTGAAGGAAAGCACCCTTCATGCAACAAGCATGACAGGGCAATTAACAGACAATATAAATACACCACTAACAGATCAACTTTGTGTTGCCTGTTACTTCTTAGAACACCAGGGCAACAGGAAGCCACATCCAATTCCAGCACAAAGAAGGAGTGCAGAATAAAAAGGCAAGATTGTTCCCGCATAACTTAAAAAAGCTGAATTTTCCCTAGATTGTTTGTTTGATTGGGGTTTAATGTCATACTCAAGAGTATTTCACTTATATGATGACGCGCCAGCCCAATGGGTGAAGGAAACCACCCTCAACACCACTGGCAACAAACAAAGACAGGACGGGACAAACACAGGAA
Organism: Mopalia muscosa; assembly: GCA_031763545.1. Classification (NCBI taxonomy): domain Eukaryota; kingdom Metazoa; phylum Mollusca; class Polyplacophora; order Chitonida; family Mopaliidae; genus Mopalia; species Mopalia muscosa. The sequence continues at coordinate 4,606 of JARFOD010105684.1, forward strand.
GACAACAACACGCAAAACACCACAAACAGATCGGCTTCCTGTTCCCCTTAATCTCTGAGAGCACCAGGGCAACATGAAGCTCCCTCTAACCGCCCACGAATTTTCTCTAGAAGACATATCGCCTCTCTGGTTTGTTTGACAACACAGCTCCTCCCCTCTACATGTACACATGCTATCATCCCAGTTATTATTCCACATGGAGTTTCTAAACATGTTGGCTACAATTTCTTGACATATGCATGTTTTTTTATTGTGTTACATTACAATGTGATTTTTACCTTATGTAATCCTTGACATTTTATGTGGGAAAATTTTTCTTCGGTTTGGCTTTCAAATTAAAAATATAAACTGATTTGTCAACAGCACATTTAAGCTCTCCCAGTTAAATTAATGTGCGATTCGGGAAATTAATGTAGTTTTATTCAAAATTGGCACAAACATTACTGCATTAGATGGCAGCATTACAAAAAAAAAATGTAACTTATACATCATTTAGAATGGAAAATTTCCAACGTTAAAACTCTTCAATGTTTCTAAGCACTCATTTATTTATGTTGTAATAACTTCCCACCAGTGCCATGTTTTCTGTGCATTGACTTTTCATTGTAACTATAAGTCTGTTATGAATATTATTACTTTACGAACAAAGAGATAATTTTGTTGATGCAATTTTAAGTGCAAATGTTATGTAAACAACAGAAAACAAAGAAAGAGATGTTATCCCCTTGTGATAATTTAAGGCGCCAATTCTTTAACCGATCCACCTTGAAGTGTAGTTAGGAAATACACAGAAACTGCACATTCTTTGATCCTCTGCAGTCTCTAAAACCATTCCCACCTCTTATGCCACAACCTGACAGGGACATTTAAATCTCTTAATTATTCTGTCAAACTGATTGCCAAATAAGACTCTCTTCGACAAAGGAGGAGATCTAAAATGGTTGCCTCAAAGCTCTTGGGTGCATTGAAAGCCTGAACTGTGGACTAAATCTGGCTCAGCTTTAAAATCTCCCGAATAAGAGTTGATTCTGAGGGAGAAAATCAGAGCCTCTAATTAAATACTGAAATTCAGTGGTGAAGTTAAAACCCAGACTGGAAGTCCCAGATACAAGGCGTTAATTTCTATGTGTCTCTTGGTCACTGGATTTCTGTAGTTCATCAACATCTTATAGCTTGACCTGAGTTACATAAAGTGTGTCAATTAAAGCACCCAATGAAGATGACCTCAACTGAAATAAACTACAGTGTACTCACCATGTATATAGCTAATTTAATTACATCAATATTTACAAAGACAAAAAACCCTCCTCTAATTTTCATCAACTGTCAAGGACCTGTTGGAAAATAGTGATGATCAAAAAAAAAATTGGGTTTCTAATTTGGATCTACAGTGCGGATAGAGTACCGTTCTTGTTGCAGTTTCACGAGGCTTCCAAATGGCTACGAGAATTATTTACCAATAAGATAAATAAAGCAAATGAAAGACATTTTTTCCCTCTCTTTCATTGTTTCATGACATACTTGAGCCTAATTCACTCACATGACATGCAGGGTGCCAGCCCATGGGCGAGAGTTCACTGTTAGGTTGAGAGGTCACTGCCAACAATCAATGATATATGTTTGATTGTGGTTTAACGTTGTACTCAAGGGTATTCCACTTATATGAAGATGGATTCTTCATTTCACACTTCTCTTCGCTTAAATATGGTGGAAAACTGAGAGGAAGTCTTGTAACCCCACTAAGACCAGTGACTATCTCTTAAATAATAATAAAAGCTTTATCTATTGAGGGTACAAATTAAACTCAGTCAACAAGTTGTTGATCTTCCCAGAGGTCCTCCACATACTCACAGATTCACTCACACACACACTGTTTAGGATAATTACATGGCACTGAGTTGTTGATCTTCCCAGAGGCCCTCCACATACTCACAGATTCACTCACACACACACTGTTTAGGATAATTACATGGCACAAGACAGATACCAAGTCATATTGGCACCATGTTGTCAAACGATCTGAGAGCACTTTTTATTGACAAAACAAAAGGTAGATTCCATGAGTGTACTAGATGTGCATCCTTTTTCGCTTACGTTAACTTAATGGGTAAAAACAAACAGCCATATAGCTAAAACCCCAAAGGCCATTTTTTTAACACTTGCAGATGTTAACTATGACTATATATACAGCCACACCAAATTAGGAGATGGTGGTTGTGGCATTTTTCACACCGAAGCACAGAAACAATTAGTCCTCCATTAACAATTGACATTATGTTAGGTGAGATCTTTTGCTGTGACATTTTGAAGCCAACACATTTTCTTCTCGTCTTCTTTAAAAAACGAAGAAACTAGTCTATCTGATGGAAAGAAATAACAGCAGTTGTTCAAATGTTTCGAGAAAAAACAAAACTAGGTTTCTAACGAGAGAAGATTAAAACTATTTATAATACATTCATTACTTTTGGAGTACATGCTCTGAGAACTTAGTATGCCCTATAGATTAAGGCTAAGGAGTTTCTTGAAAAATGCTTCCTATCCCAAATTCATCATACAAGGTTTCCTTCCAGTTTTCCACTGAACAGGGGAAGGAACAGTGTCCATAGTCATACAGATATTATGAAAACAGTAATGATTGGTAATTATAATTTGGGCTTGAAAGATTTTGGATTCCTATACCTTTTCCGTAACCAAAATGGTTGTAGAAACTTCTCTTGAAGGGCAATGTGCTCAAAGTTTAGGGCAGGGATCAGTGTGAAGTGGACAATAAGTGAAATAACCTTGAGTATGACATTAAACCCCATCAAACAAAGTTTTGTCTTACCGTCTTTAATTTTAATCCAAAATTAAGTTTGCATAACCATGGGGATACCCAGTTCTGACTGTTCTCCCCAACAGAAAAGGCCTGTCAAAAAAGGCCTGTCAATACTTAAAGTGTACCGGTACTGACACCCTTAAACAATCATCAAATGTTTAGGCGTTTTTTGCTCCGTTGAAAAATTTAAAGCTGAAATCATCAAAACTATAGTAAAAAGTGCAGCATTATTTAAGTCTTGAAATTGTCTTGTTAAACAGTCTGACATCATTGGCAGCTTACAAATTTTCAATTCTTTGCAAATCAACATAATTTAATATCCGTTCATACATGGATTGAATAAAGTAATCAATAGTCAGAAAATAATAAACAATCGCTGTAATTTTGCTATATCAAAGGTCCATACATAAAGATCACATTATGATATGATTGTCATCGCAAATATACAATTTAACAGTTAGATCTTAAATTTTTACCCAAGAAGTCTTGAAAGCAAAAAAAATACCTGATTTGAATTCTAATGGCGTTTTGGTATAAATGTTACCTCTTTTTTAAACTGAACTGTAATGTATAATAAAAATTTCTCTTTAAAAAAAAAATGAAGAAAATATTCCCATTAATATAATAGAGTTTCATGGGGAGAATGTTAAAGGCTATGGCAAGCCATATTCAGAATCAAGCCTGGAAAATCTCACATCCTTCAAACCTAAAACAAGATGTCATTAGTCGCCATTTTCGGCGCCTCTAAATTATTTAATGTAATAAAATCCCAGAATAACAATTTTGGCGGGTGGTTGACGTTTGACCTGGGATCGTCAGGGTGTGATATTCACCATGATCATAGCCCAATACTAAATCAATTCGGGTTAAAACCCCTAAAAATCCCATTTTCTTAAAATTTATCAACTTATAGTATTGTCATCTATAGCATAGGCCTATGTGTACTTAACTCCAAAATTTATCTTTAAATTATGAAAAATGCAGCATTACAAGAGTCATAAACAATTCTTTCTAAAAGTTTATTTTACCAATAGTTAAATTAAAATTGAAATATTAGACCGTCTACTGTAACCTGATTACAGACTAATGGAATTATTTTGACATACAATTACCTCCCCTTGCTACACTAATGGACTTATAATACCAGTAATATCTTTATCTGAGACCACCTCAAATAACCCCAGGGGACCTTAACATGTATGAGACTGCGTGTTTAGTATCTCACACACGTCTTTATACAAAAGATAACTATCTGACATTTCTGATGCAGAATATTTATATACATACCAGGCCAAAATAAATCAATCAGCCAACTGAATATCTAACTATCGATGTATTGCAATTTACTCCACACTCCTATTTTCACCTGACATTGCCCTCACCACGGTCAGGCTAGGGGCAGTTTATTTGAAGAATAGAATGCTGTCTTCACTTAGCGCTGGGGAAAGATTAACTTTGAAAAATTATTAAACCATTTAAAATTTTATGGTTTTGCTAGTGTCAATTATTTATTTTGGAATACACAAATATAAGTGAAAAAGAATGGTGTAAAAACATCAATCTCGTGATATTTATAGCTTGATCGATTATTTTTTCTAGAACTTCATTCTTTGGGTGGAACGGGTGGTAACTTAATTTACACATTTGAAATTTACTGGAACTGTCAGCGTTTCCTTGAGAACAAAATAAGTTAGCTGTGGCTTCTGATGCCAATGATTGACATTCTTGTATCAAGAATATAAAACAAGAGCATATCAAAAATTGAATTTAACTAAACTACAGCAGTGAAGAGTGCATGAAAACCGTTTCATCTACGAGAAAAACAAATGATGTGTGAAGTCAGGTAATCCTTTTCAATAATTTACTTTGTAGGTTTCTTGCTTCTAAAATAAACCAGGTAAATTTAACACTTGTTTTCTTAATACGATAGCCCGCCTGTTTACAATTTTTATTACAGTGGAGAAGAAACATGTTGACTTTTAAATGTCCTGTAAGGAGATCCGATCTATTGTCTTGTCATTTGCTAATGGCCGACTAATTGTTTGTGCTTTGGTGTGAAAAATGTCACGGCAACCATGTCCTGGTGTGACAGTGTATTTCGTCATAGTTAACATACTTCAAGTGTGAAAAAATCCCAACATAAATGTTTCTTGTTCGAAGGCTGTTTGTTTTTACCCATTGGTTATCATTTCCATCTAAGACAAAATAATAAATAGAGGATATTACACAGTCAATTTTGAATACCATAAATATTGTTTGAGTGAATCGTATAAAACAGAACTCCTGAGAGGGGAAGCGTCAAGGGCTTTGATGCAGATCAATTCAAAGAAAATAAAAGAGTTATCACTTTTATGAGTGCAGGGAATCATGGTTTTTCATAGACAATTAAATAATAAAATAGTACACGTAATAGATCAGCAATTACATAAAACAGTTGATTGGGGTTTTGTGCAGTGCTTTAAGTCATTTCAGTAATAGGTCAGTGCTCTGGCTCAATGAATGACGGAAATCATCGCCCACATCATTGGTGACAAACATTAGTAAGGCAGGATAATCGCTAAATACAAAACCAAGATCCACCAATATAACTTAATGTTGCCCCTTAGCTCTAAGAGCAACAGGAATCTTCCTCAAACTACTCTATTTTGTGAAACTCTTGTTAAATATCCATTTAGATTGTTTGTTTGATTGGCGTTTAACGTCATACTCAAGGGTACATGTATTTCACTTATATGACAACTGAGTACCCATTTCATAATGTTCTTCCCTTAAATTACGGTGAAAAACTGAGAAGAAACCTGGTGAAAGCCACTCCTGTTATTGCTGCAGCCACATTGTGTGACCGGAGGGTCAACAGATGAACGGCACATCAAAGTATTATTAATAAGAGCACATGCTAACCACTAGGCCATTACCGTTGCCCAAATACAAACTGTAGTCATTTCAAATAAATAATAATATGAAGAAAACAAGTATGTGCTATATCTACACTATCAACATTGATAACAACGACAATTTTATTTATTGAATAAATTAATGGTTGTTTGCTAATCAGTCCTCAGTCATTGGTATATAATGTAATTAAATAAGGTTGTATACATGGCCAGTAAGCTGCAGTTTAATTCTGATCTGGATGTCACGGAGAATTGAATTGGAGTACTTTAACTGAACCAGTTGAACAGACGAGATGCTGATAGAAATCAATGGCTTGTATCTGGGAATCCCAGGCAGGGATTACAAGGCCATAGATCTTATTCCTTAATTACAGCAGCAGACTTTCTCCCCAAAAACCAACTTTTGTTTGAAAGATTTTATAGCTGATCCAGATTTAGTTCATAGTGCAAACTTTTAATGCACCCAAGAGATTTGTGAGAGCGTTTTAAAATCACTCCTTTGTCTGAGAGAGTCTTATTTAGCAATCAGTTCAGAAAAATGGAGAGATTTAAGTGTCCCTGTCAGGTCAAGGCGTGAGAGTTTTAATCTGCAAAAGATTCAAGTGGCTGGATATGAATGAATGTTTAGAATCTTTACGGCTTCTCGGTGGCACTTTGGAGGGGCTAATTGAGTTGTTTGTTTGTTTGATTAGGGTTTAACGCATACTCAAAGGAATTTCACCTATATGACAACATATTGTAAACTTCTTCCGGTTCCTTGCCTAATTATGGTGGAAAACTGAAAGGAAACCTTGTAAAAACCTTCCCATATACCTGATTCCCAACAGGCCGACTTGATCCCATGAATGGTACATCGGAGTAGTATTAGTAATGAAAATGGAAGTTTTCGCATCAAAAATCAGCTTATTTGATTTTAATACAAATGTGGTGTTTATTTTTATAGCTAGGCTGTAAAGTAGCCTGGATATGACTGGGGCCCAGCCAGGTTAGGCCCCATGGCCCAGCCAGGTTAGGCCCCATGTTGTTTCAGTTTCAAAGATTACCTAGCTATAAGTCATGTCCGTTTTCTATATTGTTTATTGTGCTTAAAAAATAGTTTTACAAACCCTATGTCCATATGATATTTTATAGGTAAGCAATTCCAGCTGTAACCAAAATGTATATACGATAACACATTGAGTAACTGCTGACATTAGAATCAGATTATTGCACTACTTGTAACTTTGACACCATCATCCGAGATAAAATTGATGTGGATTAGTTATTCAACAATTCTTAACAATTGATCTATTTCCAGTTTCGTTTATTTTTTGTGATTAAATTTTATAAAAAAAAGTTACTATTTTTCTCTTAAGAGAGAATGGTTTCCATTTTTATTATAGAGTAAAACAGAGAGTGACTTGTTTTAAAAATGTCACAGGAATAGGTAGTGAATCATGCTCAGTTGCATCTCTTTCTAATTTTAGTTTTTTATTTGTGGCTAAATATTTTCCAGGTGACTTTTTTCTCTTCAGATAGATAGGTTTCCATTTTTGATATGGCAGTATAACAGAGTGTGGCTTGTTTTAGAAATGTCACTGGAAGACCTAGTAAGCCTGATGTAAAGTCAACTGCTAATGATCGACTGATTGTTTCAGCATTTTGGTGTGAAAAATGCCACAGGGACCATCTCCTAATTTCACAAGACTGTGTGTGCAGTCATTGTTAACATACAAATGTGGAGGAAAAAAAAACAACTCAAAGGTATCTTGTTCTAGGGATGTTTGTTTTTACTGATTTATTCATCAAAGAATGAACTGGCTCAGTGTTTTTTTTTTAATTTTCTTTACCATCTACATGTCACAGAATTTCTCGTTCAAGAAAAAATCGAATATGGCTTAAACTCTACATACATGGCAGATCCAAATTAGACTCCTTATTTCTTATCTTGCATCATGTCTATTTGTTAACCAGTCCACGGCAGAAGATGGAAATTCTATTTGGGTGAGGTTTTTTTTATAACTAAATCGATGTAATTAAATTAGGTGTATGCTGGGTGAGTAAACTCGCTTAATTCAGTCAAAGTTGTCTTGAAGAATACGATATTATCCAAGTACTTTAACTGGCACACGGCAGTCGATGTAAATTCCGGTCACTAGGCCTATAGAACCATAAGCAATAAAACAAGGGACAGATCGAAATCAGCACCTTGTATCAGACACTCCCAGGCAGGGATTACATGACTAGTAAAGTTCCATATTTAATTAACGCAGTCTATCCCCTCTCCCAAAGTCAACTCCTATTTGGATTCTTTAGAGCTGATCCGGATTTACGCCATAGTTTGGGTTTTTAATATTCCCCAGAGCTTCAACACAACCAGTCTATCCATGTCAGGTGGTGGCGTGAGGCTTTGAGATACGCCAAAGATTTAAGTGACTGGAGATGGCAAATTATTTAAAATTTTTACTATATCAGAGATGGGTTATGACCTAGATGGCGCCAAAAGAAAAAAAATCAAAGAGATAGAAATCAACACCTTTTATTAGAGACTTATAGACAGGAAAGACATGTCTAGTAAACGTCCATATTTAATTACATCACCCTATCTTCTTGCCCAAAGTCTACTCTTGTTTGGGAGACTTGAGAGCCGATCCGGATTTAGTTCACGGTTTGGGTTTTTAATTCTTTCTAAGAAAGGTATTTTAGCCATCAGTTTTCAAAGAGAATAATTAAGAGATTTAAAAGTGCTGATTGTAGTGGTTTGTGACTTTTGTTCTCTGGGAGATGCCGAAGACAAGTAACTGGAAGAAGCCAATACAGAGGTTTTGAGTTATGACCCTTTGTGAAATGACGTTGCCACTTATGGCACAGTAGGTCAGCCTGTCTATACTTTAACATTGAGGGTTGTATTTTTTTCAGAAAAATACAGCTTAAAATTGTAACTTTTGCAAAAAACTATATTTTAAGCTATGGGAAAAGGAAATTCATATACTTTTATAATCGTTTATGTGTTAATTTGCAATATTCCCTATACTACCCATGTTAAAAATCGGGGATCAGCCCTCCCTTGCTGATAACCGATTTAGCAAAGGGACGTCACTCTGTTGTTGTAACGTCATAACTGGAAACCCCTGAATTGTTCCGAATCCAATGTCTAACCTATATTTGAGGGTGACTATGATATACATGGTGCCCAAATCACCCATAATGATTTGCATTATTTTGTTAAAGAACCATTGTTATGGAAAAAAATTCAAGATAGTTTCATTCTGGAAAGAATTATATGAGCTGTATGACAAAATGTACATGGATAGGTTTAGAAAAAATATGTAGATTAAGAAAGCAGTGGACAAACTCTGTACAATGTATCCAGAAAACCTTAATTGAGTGCAAAATGTTATAGAATAATTACTCATTTTCTTTTGACATTTTCATGCTACATTTATAAAAGTAGCAATATGATTGAATAAGAGGATAGTGGAGAAAAGATATTGGAAGTTCTAATTTAACAAAATGGCATAATTACAAGATTTTTTAAATTTTCGTCTACAAGAGTTTTTTTAAAACCTGATTTGGAAGGTATCTTTGCTTTGCTGTTTTTTTGATCTGTGCTTTATTTTTCAGGAGCCTGTTATAACGTAAGGTCCATGGAACAAAGATTGATTGATTGATTGATTGGTGTTTAATGCCACATTCAGTGGTATTTCAGCTATGCTGTGGTGTGAACACGTAGTAAAAACTGTTTCATCCAACGTTCTGTAATTAAAAATAAATTTCCATCAGGCTGCACCCTTGGCAGTAAACATTAAATACATAAAACAAAATCGACCGAAAAGTAATGACAACATTTTTATGTGGGTTTTAGAATTCTTGATAATGATTGCATATTAACTTCTTAATTTAGGGCTTGCATGTGCAACAAAGCAAGTATTAGAATGCCATTCAAAGACAACTTTTTTAATTTACCAATATATAATTTCAAAGTTTATGGATGCAGCGTGGAACAATCTTAAGGTTTATAATTCAAGTATGATGAAGAATCAATGCTGTATCAGTGTCTTTTTGGACTGAAACAACCACACATGGTATCTCTCTCACCATGCCAGGAACACTTATCAGGGACAGTTTCATATCAATTCTCTTTTCAACAGAGCTTTGCTGATGATGTCTGAGGCACTATTGTGGTCCTGTGATTATTTATTGATTGCAAACCCGAAGCTAAATTGACAAAAAAAAATTTGTTTCTTGGATTCTCAGGCAAAGTTTTAAAACACAGATTGAAAAGTGCAATCCTTGTTTCTTACAGCCCTTGGCACCATCAACAAAAAACAAGTGACTGAAAATTCCTTCTTGTCCAATTTGAGTCATCATCGTTATGCATGGGTATTAAAATTGGCATGTTATGTGCTCTTTTAGAGTTTAACAGATATGCTTAACAGTGAAAGCTTGGATCATCAAAAATTGTGTTTTGAAGACAATATATTGTATCATATACATGACTGTACTATATTTGAATCCTATATTATACCACTGTATGGTTTCTTCAACTTTTTACTGTACATATTGTAAACAATCTTCTTACTTTTATTTGATTGTTATAATGATTATAATTTTCTTTATTTTTCTTTTTTCTTTCTCTCTTGTCTTTAATTCTGTTTTGTATTTGTGTGAAAGTGAGTGTGTTTGAGGGGCTCAAGGAAGATTGTTTTTTTGTACTAATTGAACCTCTTCGTTAAATAAAGTATATTATTATTACTATAGGAGAGACAATCGTAACAAAATCTCCCAAACCCATGTTATATTTAACTAAGCGAACAGTTTCTCCTGGTTTGCACATAGTCCAGTTCCCCTCGTCTAGAAGTGCTATCAAACAATGACCTCATCCCTGATTTAGGGATTCATGCCCCACTTAAAATTACCACTTTCCCAAAACTTTACGTCAGTCCAATGACTAAAGGAAACAAAAATAACAAGACTGGACAATCACATGATGCAAAAGGAAAATAATACAAAAGTCAGCTTCATATTGACACTTAGCCCTGATGAGCACAACAGGGAGCTTCAACTATTGGGCAAGAAATTTGAAAAGAATCCCCCCCCCCCCCCCCCCCAATTCACAGTAAAAACAAAACTCATTGGCAAACAGCCAAAGGGTAAATGTATTTTCAGAGTACTTTATTTCCCATATTGTAGAATGCAACTAGCTTATGTTTTATTTGGTTGGAATTGTGATTTTATGGGGAGAAAAACAATCAAAAGACAATATGCCTATAGAAATGAGGTAAATTGTCTCATTTTCCCTACAAATTGCTTTTGGCTGGAAAAGTCATTTTGGCAATATATGAAATACGTTTGACCAGAGCATATAAATTCATTAGACTGGAACTCTTCTATGTCTGGAGGCTATTTCAGTCAGACCAATAGGAGACGTTATTGACTATGACTAAAGACCAACTCCTAATACCAATCAAATGTCAGTCTGTGTGAAGGATATCACCAATGATCTAAGTAGTGTTTGTTACCAGCAAAAGTCCCATATGTTTGAAGGTTCTTGAACAAACATTCACGCTGGTTGGTGTTAAAATTTGTACTTAAGGGTATTTCATTTATTTGATGAGTTAATAGCATATTTAGTGAATATACCAGGCGCCGGTTCCACAAAGCATTTTCTGACTTAAGTCAAAATACTAAATTTGATATTTTTGCCACTTGCCTTAACTTAGTT
>JARFOD010105695.1:0-16017 GCA_031763545.1 Mopalia muscosa
TTGTGTATTCACCATACCTTTCACAGCTGCTTTGGTTATTGGAACCCAAGAACAAACTTTGAGAATGGCACCTTGACTGGCTCAGTGTGATCACCCGGAACAGCTAAGCGAAGACCAAGCGAATCGTAACCCTGACATTCTATATGTTATAACTGTTGCAGTGGTTATCATGTTTTCACCCTTCATACCAATTAAAAGGATAAACACTAACTATACTATGTCGTAAACTTTGCGGACACGCTTATCAGTTAGAGGCGAAAATGTCAATAGGAAGCTTAAGCAATGGAGAAAACCAAGTCGAAGAATACGAGCTAACAGAAAAGACAGATGTGCAACTTTATTCCAGGTATATTACAACTGTTGACTGAATCAGTTTAAATAAACCGAATTGATAATCATTAGCCATTTATCTGCACGCGTAACATAAACTCTTAATATTAGACTGGGTGAAGACAAAGTATTCATTTCAGCTTTGTCATGGAAGAGATGAACGAATTTGGATTAAAATGAAACGTGATACACTTAAAACTAATTTCAATGTTATAGTGAATTCCACTTTTTCGTGATTTCTACTCTAGAAATAACATTCATAGTTATAGGAAATTATTTGAAGTGTTAGAAATTTGTGCCTGATGAAGAAAGGTATCGATAGAGTTGACTTAGTTGTAAAACATGCCCTATTTGTTCAGAAAGTTCGCACTAAAATACAAACACTTTCTGTGGGTAAAAACATTGTCTGTGTAAGGTTACTGTCTGTGTGTAAAATCAGGGTCTGTGTGTAAAGTCACTTCCTTCGTGCTAAATCAATGTTCGTGTGTAAAGTCACTATCTGTGTTTTAAGCCACTTTTTATATGTAAAATCACTGTCTTGTTTGTGAAGTCCCGATCTGTGTGTAAGGTAATTTTCTCTGCGTAAAATCACTGTCTGTGTGAAAAACCACTGTCTGCGTGTAAGTCAACACATTGTTTGTGTAAAATCCCTGTATGTGTGTATGGTCACTGTCTGTGTGTAAAGTCAGTGCCAGTGTGTAATGTATAAGGTCACTCTTTGTGTGAAAGGTCAGTGTCAGTGTTTAAGGTCGCCGTTGGTGTGTATAGTTACTGTCTGTGTGTATAGTCACTGTCTGTGTGTAAAGTCAGCGCCAGTGTGTAATGTCGCTGTCTGTGTATAAGGTCACTGTCTGTGTGAAAGGCCAGTGTCAGTGTTTACAGTCGCTGTCTGCATGTGTGTAAAATCCCTTTCTGTGTGTACAGTCAGTCAGTGTATAGGTTCGCTGTCTGTGTCTAATGACCGTGTAAAACTGTAATTATAGCTGATTATGATGTAAGATACTAACCAATTGAACAGACAATCCCAATACATTCGACGAAAATACGTAGCGGGGAACTTCGAGGAGAAGGAACTGCCCAAAATTTTATAAATAATTCCTCAGTATATCAGAGAGTACGAAAGTCAGTGGAGAAAATGAAAACTAACAAATTCGATACCATGCATAAAATGATTTTAATGAATTACATAAAAGGTTTACAAATAGGACAACAAGTAATACAAAGCAGGCTAGAACATTTAGACCATGCATTGTATTTGACTCACCGTTTAAGATTAAACCAGGTAGAATACACGATTTGAAAATCAATATTAATGTACTTTACTGCATAAACATACTAACCATTTAATCATTGAAAAAGTCGTAATGTGTGGTCAATTATCATCTGGTAACTACGTTTACTCTGAGCACTTGAGCTAAAAATTGTGTATATAATGTATGAGCGAATTCTTAAATTTTTTTTAGGGACCGTTCCCTTCATTCGTTCGCAAATAATGGATAGATTAGGACTAAAAATTGCTCCGGCGGTGACAATAGAAAGCTCCACAGGAGTCTGTTGTTGTCATTTGTTGTTTGGCAATTTAAAACAGACCTATTTACAGACGGATTTTACAAAATATATAGGCATACATGGCGCGGTAAATCGGCGAACTAAAAACAAGACTGTTGCCTACTTCTTTATATCGCTACGCGTTAGTGGGCTATCACCAACATCAAATACACACGTGCAATACACAAAGTGATTTGAGATCGACTAACAACTACCTTTAATCATAATGCATTCGCCAATACTTCACAATGTATTCGCAACTATCCTGGGGTAGGAGGCCCAAGATTGGGACTAAACAGCTTGAGAATTAAGGGGATGATCCTGTTAAGATGATGTTCATGTGCGAGTTTGTTAATGAAGACTCAAAGAGAGGTTACTGACCTATATTAAGGGTACTACACTTTGATTTGGTGTTGGCGGTTAAAATTATACCCGCCAGAGGACAGCTTTGACCAACATAACGAAGTGTGACTGGCTGACACTTACTCTCGTTGGAAGTCATTGGTCAATACAGACAGCAATGTATGGGACTTGGTGTGGTTATCCCATCTTAATGAAGTCAACTCACAGTAAATCCTGTTCAATAGCTGTTGATTCATTCCTAAAACGTCTACGTTCAGCATGTAATGTGTTAATCTATTAATTTATGTTCCCTCAGTTCTGGTAAATAGAATGGTGCTAGAAAGTGATCGCTTCACAAACAATAGACTGGCTCAAATATAACCACAGATAAATGCTGAGCCAGGCGACAGAGAATTTTATTGACGAAGTTTTTACTTTAACATTATCTGAATCTGGAAGCTTTGATCGAACCCTTGTCATGTAAGTTTACACGCAAGCAGGGGGGGTCTTCGTCCTCCTACAGAGAATTTTATTGACGAAGCTTTTTCTTTAACATTATCTTAAACTGGAAACTTCAATCGGAGCCTTGTCGTCTAAGTTTACACGCAAGCAGATCACATATACATGATTTTTTTGGTACATATCTTTTTACTTTCACTTTAAAACGATAAATATTAATTCGAATCAAACCCTATGTCGGAAAACGATAATCTTACTTGTAAGTCTAATTTGACATATATAAACTGTGGAGAATAAAACAGCCAAATACTTCACCCTCCATAGGAGTAGCCTTCGATGCCCTTAATCAAATTAAGTCCTAGTTTTATGGAAATTCCAAACGAAGCCATTGCTAGTTTTAAACCGACCGAACGATATCAGAATATCTGACTCTTCAACAGGTATCATTTGTCGGAAACTGATGATCTGACTTCTAATATACCACATATAAGTTTTCGAATGAAAATCGCTTAAATATTTCACCGTCTATGACTAATCAAAGGCAATCAGTTACAATGACGATTGATATATTTAACTGTTAGTGTTATCTAACATGCATTACCATCTAAGACTACATGGAAACAACCAGGGACCCTGCGCCTTGCTCTGTTATGATACACAAAGCCATCAACAATCCTCACTTTTCGACAATGGCTTCATGCACTTAGCCTTCTTACAGAAGTAAGGTATCAAACACGCAACGTCTCCATTTTGTTCTTGACCACTGACTCTACTCTCTGAGCAAATTATACCTAAACATGCGTAATTCCCATTCAGGGAAGACATTTGTGTAACACTTTTAGTGATACGCTTAGAACGGAAGAGTAACACGATATCACCAGCGTGTGGGCAATCCAATTCCAGCTCTGTTTGATAGGCGGCATGAATTCAATATAGTGTGGGCTCACTTGAACCTCTTCGAATAAGAACAGCTTAAAAAACCAGACAGTCCTATATCTCACTGCTATTAGTGTTTGGTTCCAATATTTGCCTCTGTGTCCACTGTTAAACGGTACTGTTTCAAGTTAAACGCCTATCACGCACATATGGGGAGAAAAAGGTGTTCATTAAGCCATTCTAACAGTGAGCAGTATAGGCTCAATACTCATTTTGTCATGACAAGGAGAGTGCAAATCGTTTGATGATAGTGACACACTGGGGAATTTATCCAAGATTTTATGTCAGTCCCAACTTAATTTTCTACATCAACCACAACTTATTAGGTTAACATTTTAAAAGACCTGCGATTACAATTCGGTTAAATTAATTCTGAGACATAAACGTGTATTCACTTAGGTACGAGGGACTAATTACCTAACAGGTAAATTTGACTAATGTTGTATTATTCTCATGTAATATATGTAACAGAGATCTTTAACCTTGAATTCCCGATGAAATCACGAACTCTCTCGCGGAAATGGTGAGATGCTATACCGGTTTACAAGCGAAAAAGACAGTGTGTTAAGGAAATTTACTTGATTTCACTTTTCTAGTTGCTTTTAGGAATAACAAGGCTTAAGTATATCTAAACGACTATCTATAATTTCGTAGAAA
Organism: Mopalia muscosa; assembly: GCA_031763545.1. Taxonomy (NCBI): domain Eukaryota; kingdom Metazoa; phylum Mollusca; class Polyplacophora; order Chitonida; family Mopaliidae; genus Mopalia; species Mopalia muscosa. The sequence goes on from JARFOD010105695.1 coordinate 4,273, forward strand.
GTATGATTATCACTGTGAGAAAGTTCATCGGGTAAAAAAAAAATGACCTAATGTTGGGCTACAAAAACTTTGTATTCGCGGAAAAATAGTGATGGCCGATTGAAGGAGGAGAGCCCATTGGGAGTCTTTTGCTGTCTAAAACCGCTACGGCAGTTTTTCCTTTACAGCCTCGTCAATCTTGTAAATCCATCAAAGATATGTTGTTAATGCTTGTCTACATTCATTTAAATTCAGATCAATCAATATTTCGCTTATTTTGTTAGACTGCAAAACTGAGAAAATCAAGCGAATAGTATATTTTAGTATTTTTTGGTTTATGTTCGACCAAGTCATAAAGGAGAATATAATGCTGTTCTTATATATTCACTTTCCGTATATGTCAAATATGTATATGTTATTGCCGACCTATAAAATAACCATTAAAATCCTAAAAGAGGTATACTCTCATGAGCTATATATCCCATAGTAATGCACATGCGCATTGCCAACTGTCAAACTCACCAGTTTTCCGGAGTCTTTACAAAAATGGACGAACGAGAACAATATCGAGTACCTGAGGTAATACTAGTTTCGTTTTTTCTATCAAAATCATTTTTAAACAAAAAAATTGGACAAAGCCAATGATTGCTTTTGCATGCCATATTATCTTCAAATCGTTGGACGTTTGTGTTGTGTAGGAACTGTCAGCCAATCAACAGAAGTATTGTATTATTATTAATAGTCTGGTATAATGACTTCAACCGGAAACATCGCTCGGCGACATAATGTTTTTTTTTATATCAATTCGTCTATGGGCACCAAAATAGTGTAAGTAATTTGTTATATCAAGCCTCCTGATCAGAAATAATGCTAGATAAATGCCCGGTCAGGCTGTCCGACAATTGACATTCACGTTGTTTATTGACTGGACTGGCATATTACCAATACCAAATACGGAGATCATGGCCGAGAACAGAAACCAAAGGTTATGACAATTTATGTTAAAGCATGTTCCTATATTCATTGACGTGCTGAGCTGTGTTCCGAAGTAGACATGACTGCATTCTACAGCAGTACACCATCAAAGTACTTTACTTATAGCTACCAATATCCCCATAATCTAATTGAATACTCCCGAGAGTTAGGTAAACTTAGATCGCCAGTGGTTCGCGTGGGTGAATTAATTCATGTAATCTGCACTCCAAAAGCAACTTTAATATTTTATATAATATTGCCGTATTATTTCCATTGTGTATAGCTTCAGTTATTAAATCTCCCTATGATATAAAAAGCTTATATGCTATTTGATTATATGTATGTTTGTTTGACATGTGTTTCAAGTAGTGTGCTTCCAATCCTCGAATCACTACTAATGCTAAAAGACAGGGCAATCACAAAGCACAAAGCAACTATAACGGACAGGTTGTGTGTTGTCTATTAATTCAGTTATCCCCAGGACAACAGGATGATCCCAGCAACCACCAACGAAAAAATGTTGACTATCACTGACTTCATGTAAATCAATGACAGATACGGATATATTAAGTCTTTAGTGCAGAGTTGGAATTTGCGATATGAACGATCTGACAATACTGTTTTTAAACAGCCTTGATCAATTTACGTGAAGGTTATCAAAGCACTTTTAGTGGACATTCAGGCCTTTGGAGAGCAAAGTGTATATCAAGAACCAGTTAAGAATGATTTCCTCTCCCTTCAAATTTAAACCGTCATATGGGATTATCTCGTGCTCAATACAACAGCGTAACGATCGGTAACTTCGACAATAGTGTAATAGTAACAGTTGGAGTTCAATCGACATTCCCACATCTGTTAGGTAGTGCTGACTGTAAATAATGACAATTGACAATTACTGGGTTTGTTTCCTTTAATCTGCCAAATAGATCAACTCGCAGTAACATCTTAACCGATGTTATTTATTGGGTAACGACTGGATAATAGGAACGAGATGGGTAATGATTTATAACAATTAGATAGATTTAAATAATAGCTCTTGGTCCGATTCCGATCTAATTGAGATGATTGATCACTCCTCCCAGCCCCATGTCCATAGTCTTGTACACAGCTTTTGTATAACAAACAGATGTAAACAATAAGGTTTTCTGTTGTTTGAGGTGACTTCATTGAGATAAGGTAAGTAAGGTATACCTTTTTGTCTTTAATGTAGCGGTATATCAATTGTCATTTCGAGATAGCATGTGAAAATCCGGTTGTATTATATTTCACTCTCTACATTACATCACCAGAACAAGGGTATTTCGTTAAAAATCGTATTCCTTTTGTAAACATATTATGTTCGTTGGAAATAATCAGTTCATTTGTAAATTGTTCAATGCGTATGTTGTGAATAAATTCCATTGCGTACAAGGTTGCACGTAAAATCGGCGCTACTTGAGTCTTCTCTGAGAACCGGAAATACCTCACGTATGGAGGCAGCTATCATGGGATACAACCTTCTTAAGCGCTAATCCCTGTGTATTCATTAACTCGGTAAGAGATGAGCTGGAACAAATCTGCTTCTCGATACACAACTTCGCCGAATTACCTCAGTTTTATGACTGGGTTATTTACTTTGCTACTTTTCAAAAACCGAATCACATAGTATTATGTGTTGTGCTGTACAATTTCTATTTGGAGAATAACAATCTTACTGTAATGATAACAATTTTAGTCTACACATCTGTGGTGTAGAAGACCTTTATGGTAGGAATAACATAAGCATTGCCAACATGCATGTAGGACAGATCGCGGAGTTGTGGGCTCTCTGGCTTCCCTCTGTATATTCTGTATGTAATATACGCGGGACTTTTATAAATATGGTTGCATTTACTTTATATATGATTTCGAGTAAAACAATTTCTGGGACTCACTAGTCCACGTATTGGTTTGATTCTGGTAAAATTGTCTTCTTATCTGACACCAGTTTCAGTACAAATGTTATGGTTTGGTTTTAGTATTGTGTTAACCATAACCCTGTCTTAAAGGTTTGTAATACCTGGCTGACATCATACTGTCATTATTTATTCAGATTACCTTGATTGAAGCCTTAGGGCTTTCTCTTATCTGCCAACACCTGTAGTGGTCGTAGTGTATTCAGCATACCTTTCACCGCTGCTTTGATTGTTGGAATCCAAGAACGAACTTTGTGAATGGCACCTTGACGGGCTCAGTGAGATCATCCAGAACAGCTGGGCGAAGACCAAGCGAATCGTAACCCTTATATGACTGTTGCAGTGATCATCATGTTTTCACCCTTCATACCAATTAAAAGGATAAACACTAAGTATACTATGTCGTAAACGTAGCGGACACGTTTATCAGTTAGAGGAGAAAATGTCAATAGGAAGCTTAAGTAATGGAGGAAACCAAGTCGAAGATTACGAGCTAACAGAAAAGACAGATGTGCAACTTATTCCAGGTGTATTACAACTATTGACTGAATCAGTTTAAAATTTAACCGAATTGATATGCATTAGCCTTTTATCTGCACACCTAACATAAACTCTTAATATTAGACTGGGTGAAGACAAAGTATTCACTTCAGCTTTGTCATGCAAGAAATGAACGAATTTGGATTAAAATAAAACATGATACACTTAAAATCATTGTCTGTGTAAAATCAATGTCTGTGTGTGAAGTCACTTCCTTTGTGCTAAATCAATGTTTGTGTGTAAAGTACACTATCTGTGTGTTAAGCCACTTTTTATATGTAAAATCACTGTCTTGTGTGTGAAGTCCCGGTCTGTGTGTAAGGTAATTTTCTCTGCTTAAATTCACTGTCTGTGTGAAAAACCACTGTCTGCGTGTAAGTCAACACATTGTTTGTGTAAAATCCCTGTATGTGTGTATGGTCACTGTCTGTGTGTAAAGTCAGTGCCAGTGTGTAATGTATAAGGTCACTCTTTGTGTGAAAGGTCAGTGTCAGTGTTTAAGGTCGCCGTTGGTGTGTATAGTTACTGTCTGTGTGTATAGTCACTGTCTGTGTGTAAAGTCAGCGCCAGTGTGTAATGTCGCTGTCTGTGTATAAGGTCACTGTCTGTGTGAAAGGCCAGTGTCAGTGTTTACAGTCGCTGTCTGCATGTGTGTAAAATCCCTTTCTGTGTGTACAGTCAGTCAGTGTATAGGTTCGCTGTCTGTGTCTAATGACCGTGTAAAACTGTAATTATAGCTGATTATGATGTAAGATACTAACCAATTGAACAGACAATCCCAATACATTCGACGAAAATACGTAGCGGGGAACTTCGAGGAGAAGGAACTGCCCAAAATTTTATAAATAATTCCTCAGTATATCAGAGAGTACGAAAGTCAGTGGAGAAAATGAAAACTAACAAATTCGATACCATGCATAAAATGATTTTAATGAATTACATAAAAGGTTTACAAATAGGACAACAAGTAATACAAAGCAGGCTAGAACATTTAGACCATGCATTGTATTTGACTCACCGTTTAAGATTAAACCAGGTAGAATACACGATTTGAAAATCAATATTAATGTACTTTACTGCATAAACATACTAACCATTTAATCATTGAAAAAGTCGTAATGTGTGGTCAATTATCATCTGGTAACTACGTTTACTCTGAGCACTTGAGCTAAAAATTGTGTATATAATGTATGAGCGAATTCTTAAATTTTTTTTAGGGACCGTTCCCTTCATTCGTTCGCAAATAATGGATAGATTAGGACTAAAAATTGCTCCGGCGGTGACAATAGAAAGCTCCACAGGAGTCTGTTGTTGTCATTTGTTGTTTGGCAATTTAAAACAGACCTATTTACAGACGGATTTTACAAAATATATAGGCATACATGGCGCGGTAAATCGGCGAACTAAAAACAAGACTGTTGCCTACTTCTTTATATCGCTACGCGTTAGTGGGCTATCACCAACATCAAATACACACGTGCAATACACAAAGTGATTTGAGATCGACTAACAACTACCTTTAATCATAATGCATTCGCCAATACTTCACAATGTATTCGCAACTATCCTGGGGTAGGAGGCCCAAGATTGGGACTAAACAGCTTGAGAATTAAGGGGATGATCCTGTTAAGATGATGTTCATGTGCGAGTTTGTTAATGAAGACTCAAAGAGAGGTTACTGACCTATATTAAGGGTACTACACTTTGATTTGGTGTTGGCGGTTAAAATTATACCCGCCAGAGGACAGCTTTGACCAACATAACGAAGTGTGACTGGCTGACACTTACTCTCGTTGGAAGTCATTGGTCAATACAGACAGCAATGTATGGGACTTGGTGTGGTTATCCCATCTTAATGAAGTCAACTCACAGTAAATCCTGTTCAATAGCTGTTGATTCATTCCTAAAACGTCTACGTTCAGCATGTAATGTGTTAATCTATTAATTTATGTTCCCTCAGTTCTGGTAAATAGAATGGTGCTAGAAAGTGATCGCTTCACAAACAATAGACTGGCTCAAATATAACCACAGATAAATGCTGAGCCAGGCGACAGAGAATTTTATTGACGAAGTTTTTACTTTAACATTATCTGAATCTGGAAGCTTTGATCGAACCCTTGTCATGTAAGTTTACACGCAAGCAGGGGGGGTCTTCGTCCTCCTACAGAGAATTTTATTGACGAAGCTTTTTCTTTAACATTATCTTAAACTGGAAACTTCAATCGGAGCCTTGTCGTCTAAGTTTACACGCAAGCAGATCACATATACATGATTTTTTTGGTACATATCTTTTTACTTTCACTTTAAAACGATAAATATTAATTCGAATCAAACCCTATGTCGGAAAACGATAATCTTACTTGTAAGTCTAATTTGACATATATAAACTGTGGAGAATAAAACAGCCAAATACTTCACCCTCCATAGGAGTAGCCTTCGATGCCCTTAATCAAATTAAGTCCTAGTTTTATGGAAATTCCAAACGAAGCCATTGCTAGTTTTAAACCGACCGAACGATATCAGAATATCTGACTCTTCAACAGGTATCATTTGTCGGAAACTGATGATCTGACTTCTAATATACCACATATAAGTTTTCGAATGAAAATCGCTTAAATATTTCACCGTCTATGACTAATCAAAGGCAATCAGTTACAATGACGATTGATATATTTAACTGTTAGTGTTATCTAACATGCATTACCATCTAAGACTACATGGAAACAACCAGGGACCCTGCGCCTTGCTCTGTTATGATACACAAAGCCATCAACAATCCTCACTTTTCGACAATGGCTTCATGCACTTAGCCTTCTTACAGAAGTAAGGTATCAAACACGCAACGTCTCCATTTTGTTCTTGACCACTGACTCTACTCTCTGAGCAAATTATACCTAAACATGCGTAATTCCCATTCAGGGAAGACATTTGTGTAACACTTTTAGTGATACGCTTAGAACGGAAGAGTAACACGATATCACCAGCGTGTGGGCAATCCAATTCCAGCTCTGTTTGATAGGCGGCATGAATTCAATATAGTGTGGGCTCACTTGAACCTCTTCGAATAAGAACAGCTTAAAAAACCAGACAGTCCTATATCTCACTGCTATTAGTGTTTGGTTCCAATATTTGCCTCTGTGTCCACTGTTAAACGGTACTGTTTCAAGTTAAACGCCTATCACGCACATATGGGGAGAAAAAGGTGTTCATTAAGCCATTCTAACAGTGAGCAGTATAGGCTCAATACTCATTTTGTCATGACAAGGAGAGTGCAAATCGTTTGATGATAGTGACACACTGGGGAATTTATCCAAGATTTTATGTCAGTCCCAACTTAATTTTCTACATCAACCACAACTTATTAGGTTAACATTTTAAAAGACCTGCGATTACAATTCGGTTAAATTAATTCTGAGACATAAACGTGTATTCACTTAGGTACGAGGGACTAATTACCTAACAGGTAAATTTGACTAATGTTGTATTATTCTCATGTAATATATGTAACAGAGATCTTTAACCTTGAATTCCCGATGAAATCACGAACTCTCTCGCGGAAATGGTGAGATGCTATACCGGTTTACAAGCGAAAAAGACAGTGTGTTAAGGAAATTTACTTGATTTCACTTTTCTAGTTGCTTTTAGGAATAACAAGGCTTAAGTATATCTAAACGACTATCTATAATTTCGTAGAAAGTATGATTATCACTGTGAGAAAGTTCATCGGGTAAAAAAAAAATGACCTAATGTTGGGCTACAAAAACTTTGTATTCGCGGAAAAATAGTGATGGCCGATTGAAGGAGGAGAGCCCATTGGGAGTCTTTTGCTGTCTAAAACCGCTACGGCAGTTTTTCCTTTACAGCCTCGTCAATCTTGTAAATCCATCAAAGATATGTTGTTAATGCTTGTCTACATTCATTTAAATTCAGATCAATCAATATTTCGCTTATTTTGTTAGACTGCAAAACTGAGAAAATCAAGCGAATAGTATATTTTAGTATTTTTTGGTTTATGTTCGACCAAGTCATAAAGGAGAATATAATGCTGTTCTTATATATTCACTTTCCGTATATGTCAAATATGTATATGTTATTGCCGACCTATAAAATAACCATTAAAATCCTAAAAGAGGTATACTCTCATGAGCTATATATCCCATAGTAATGCACATGCGCATTGCCAACTGTCAAACTCACCAGTTTTCCGGAGTCTTTACAAAAATGGACGAACGAGAACAATATCGAGTACCTGAGGTAATACTAGTTTCGTTTTTTCTATCAAAATCATTTTTAAACAAAAAAATTGGACAAAGCCAATGATTGCTTTTGCATGCCATATTATCTTCAAATCGTTGGACGTTTGTGTTGTGTAGGAACTGTCAGCCAATCAACAGAAGTATTGTATTATTATTAATAGTCTGGTATAATGACTTCAACCGGAAACATCGCTCGGCGACATAATGTTTTTTTTTATATCAATTCGTCTATGGGCACCAAAATAGTGTAAGTAATTTGTTATATCAAGCCTCCTGATCAGAAATAATGCTAGATAAATGCCCGGTCAGGCTGTCCGACAATTGACATTCACGTTGTTTATTGACTGGACTGGCATATTACCAATACCAAATACGGAGATCATGGCCGAGAACAGAAACCAAAGGTTATGACAATTTATGTTAAAGCATGTTCCTATATTCATTGACGTGCTGAGCTGTGTTCCGAAGTAGACATGACTGCATTCTACAGCAGTACACCATCAAAGTACTTTACTTATAGCTACCAATATCCCCATAATCTAATTGAATACTCCCGAGAGTTAGGTAAACTTAGATCGCCAGTGGTTCGCGTGGGTGAATTAATTCATGTAATCTGCACTCCAAAAGCAACTTTAATATTTTATATAATATTGCCGTATTATTTCCATTGTGTATAGCTTCAGTTATTAAATCTCCCTATGATATAAAAAGCTTATATGCTATTTGATTATATGTATGTTTGTTTGACATGTGTTTCAAGTAGTGTGCTTCCAATCCTCGAATCACTACTAATGCTAAAAGACAGGGCAATCACAAAGCACAAAGCAACTATAACGGACAGGTTGTGTGTTGTCTATTAATTCAGTTATCCCCAGGACAACAGGATGATCCCAGCAACCACCAACGAAAAAATGTTGACTATCACTGACTTCATGTAAATCAATGACAGATACGGATATATTAAGTCTTTAGTGCAGAGTTGGAATTTGCAATATGAACGATCTGACAATACTGTTTTTAAACAGCCTTGATCAATTTCTGTGAAGGTTATCAGAGCACTTTTGGTGGACATTCAGGCATTTGGAGAGCAAAGTAATGTAAATCAAGAACCAGAGTTAAGAATGATTTCCTCTCGCTTCAAATTTAAACTGTCATATGAGATTATCTCGTGTTCAATACAACAGCGTAACGATCGGTAACTTCGACAATAGTGTAATAGTAAAAGTTGGAGTTCAATCGACATTCCTACATCTGTAAGGTAGTGCTGACTGTAAATAATGAAAATTGACAATTACTGGCTTTGTTTCCTTTAATCTGCCAAATAGATCAACTTGCAGTAATATCTTAACCGATGTAATTTATTGGGTAACGACTGGATAATAGGAACGAGATGGGTAATGATTTATAACAATTGGAAATAGATTTAAATAATAACTCTTGGTCCGATTCCGATCTAATTAAGATGATTGATCACTCCTCCCAACCCCATGTCCATAGTCTTGTACACAGCTTTCCTATTACAAACAGATGTAAACAATAAGGTGTCCTGTTATTTGAGGTGACTTCATTGAGATAATAAGTAAGGTATGCCTTTTTGTCTTTAATGTAGCGGTATAACAATTGTCATTTCGAGATAGCATGTGAAAATCCGGTGGTCACTTTCTACATGACATCACCAGAACAAGAGTATTTGGTTAAAAATCGTATTCCTTTTGTAAACATATTATATTCGTTGGAAATAATCGGTTCATTTGTAAATTGTTTAATGCGTATGTTGTGAATAAATACCTTTGGGTACAATGTTGTAGGTAAAATCGGCGCTAATTGTGTCTTCGCTGAAGACCGGAAATGCCACACGGATACAACCTTCTTAAGCACTAATCCCTGTGTATTCATTAACTCGGTAAGAGATGAGCTGGAACAAATCTGCTTGACGATAAACAAATTCACCGAATTACCTCAGTTTTACGACTGGCTTATTTACTTTGCTACCTTGCAAAAACCGAATCACATAGTATTCTGTGTTGTCTTGTACAGAATAACAACTTTACTCTGCTGATAACAAATCTAGTCGACACGTCTGTGGTGTAGAAGACCTTTATGGTAGGAATCACATAAGTATTGCCAACATGCATGTAGGCTCTCTGGCTTCCGTCTGTATATTCTGTATGTAATATACACCGGGACTTTGATAAAGATGGTTGTATTTACTTCATATTTGATTTCGAGTAGAAGAATTTCTGGGACTCGCTAGTCCACGTATTGGTTTAATTCTGGTGAATTTGTCTTCTTTGATCTGACGCCAGTTTCAGTACAAATGCTACGGTTTAGTTTTAGTATTGTGTTAACCATAACCCAGTCTTAAAGACATGTAATACCTTGCTGGCTTTATACTGTCATTAATTACTCAGATTACCTTGTATGTAACACTTGTCTGTGTGACAATGTTGGTCTTTAACACTTGTCGCTGTGTCAATGTAAGGATTTTTAACACTTGGCAGAATGTAAGGGTCGGACAGACATGTGGAACATCAATATTTTATCTCTTGATTAATTTGACTTCAAAAGGTATTCGCCTCGAACTCAAGGTACTATATTGGAGGAATCTATTTTCACACAACAGCACATGGACTAAATGTTAATTAGCCTTGTTTTTAGACACCAGTAACAATACCGAATAGGTGTTACCTTTTTGGTAATGAATGGTATTATGAAACGATAAATTACGCGTAAGAGATAAGTAAGCTCTAAATTTGATGATGTTCACATCACATAGCCTTTGTCTCCAATTATTACTTTTAACAAGATCTTTGTGGTAAGCCCATGCACCCATTAAGTAATGTTAAAATTATGTGTTCTGTCTGGGATATAGTATACTATACTATATCCCAGGTTTTATAAGGTATTTGCAAAATAGGGTTGGTTTAATAGGACTTTCACTAATATGTCAACCTGTAGTGGTCGTTGTGTATTCACCATACCTTTCACAGCTGCTTTGGTTATTGGAACCCAAGAACAAACTTTGAGAATGGCACCTTGACGGGCTCAGTGTGATCAACCGGAACAGCTGAGCGAAGACCAAGCGAATCGTAACCCTGACATTCTATATGTTATGACTATTGCAGTGGTTATCATGTTTTCACCCTTCTTACCAATTAAAAGGATAAACACTAACTATACTATGTCGTAAACTTAGCGGACACGCTTATCAGTTAGAGGCGAAAATGTCAATAGGAAGCTTAAGCAATGGAGGAAACCAAGTCGAAGAATACGAGCTAACAGAAAAGACAGATGTGCAACTTATTCTAGGTATATTACAACTATTGACTGAATCAGTTTAAATAAACCGAATTGATAATCATTAGCCATTTATCTGCACCCGTAACATAAACTCTTAATATTAGACTGGGTGAAGACAGTATTCATTTCAGCTTTGTCATGGAAGAGATGAACGAATTTGGATTAAAATAAAACGTGGTACACTTAAAACTAATTTCAGTGTTATGGTGAATTCCACTTTTTCCTGATTTCTACTCTAGAAATAACATTCATAGTTGTAATAGGAAATTATTCGAAGTGTTAGAAATTTGTGCCTGATGAAGAAATGTATCGATCGAGTTGACTTAGTTAATGCCCTATTTGTTCAGAAAGTTCGCAATAAAATACAAATACTTTCTGTGCGTAAAATCATTGTCTGTGTAAAATCAATGTCTGTTTGTGAAGTCACTTCCTTCGTGCTAAATCAATGTTTGTGTGTAAAGTCACTATCTGTGTGTAAAGTCACTTTTTCTATTTAAAATAACTGTCTGTGTGTGAAGTCCCCGTCTGTGTGTAAGGTAATTTTCTCTGCGTCAATTCACTGTCTGTGTGGAAAACCACTGTCTACGTGTAAGTCAACACATTGTTTGTGTAAAATCCCTGTATGTGTGTATGGTCACTGTCTGTGTGAAAGGTCAGTGTCAGTTTTTAAGGTCACTATCGGTGTGTATAGTCACTGTCTGTGTATATAGTCACTGTCTGTATGTAAAGTCAGTACCAGTGAGTAATGTCGCTGTCTGTGT
>JARFOD010105706.1:0-16017 GCA_031763545.1 Mopalia muscosa
GAGTCAGCTGTAATTCTTGAGTGACATCACCAGGGGAATTTACCAAATGACTGGTATCTATAGAAACCTGACCACCATTTTGTTATTTCTCATTATCTAACAATTCTTCATGTATTTCCGGTATGGAGTCATCATTATCTGCCACAGATTGTTCCGAATGGAGTTTCCCCTGCCTACATCACAGCTCAAATAACTTGTATGAAAAGTCACAAGTGTTTAAGTGAATAAAACAAATTCTAAGTGTCAGAAAAATATGAGATTTATTTTACAGATAGTTTATAGTATAACTTTTGTAATTCATTCACTTTAATTCTAATTTCAAAACCTAGTTGGGAATACCTTTAACACTGGTACATTTGTTTTATTGTAAGTGAAAAGAAAACTGCTAGGCAAACCACTCAACCCGTGACTCAGGTTTCAGAATGCATGCTGTTTTAATATTATTACAGAGCAAGTTAAAACTATACTGGACAAATCAGGTTTCCGCAAGGGTGTTGTTTTAATATTAATAATAACAGAGCAAGTTAAAATTATAACCTAGGCAAGTGCAAACCGTCATAGGCAAGTTGGTGACGATCTAACTTTAGTTAAACACTTCACAATTTATGGTTTGCTAGTGTCAATTATTTTTGCTAAAAGAATTGATATGAGGATGGCACGTAACTAATCCATCAATTACTGTATTTATTGTTTCTAGCCAAAAGAACATAAAACTGTGAAAGCCACAGCCTTTCAAGCCCAGGAAAAAGAACTGGTTTTTGACATTGATATGACGGACTATGACGAGGTTCGATATTGTTGCTCGTAAGTATATGTTAGCTTCATTACAATCCTAGATTATGAACAAGGCTATTTCGAAAAGAAAAAAAAAGCAGTAAGAAATGTACATGTTCTGCCGTATTTATTTTCGAGAGACAGAACTTTATGATTACAATGTACATACTGGATCACGAGGCTTATTTATTACTATTGTTTCAATGTGTTTGATTTGAGAGTTGTAGTTTGCTCTCGTGTCTAGAAAACGTAACCGTATAGAATACACAGTAAATCTGTCTATGAACTGTCTCCCTGACTGATGGCTCATTCGCCCCAGACTTTCATTCTCGTGTGGACTGACCCTAAACCATTGTCTCACTCAGCCACCAGTATGTGCATCCTGTACAAGATTGAACGAAAACATTTATCCTAACAGATTATAGTACTTCGATTGTGATAGTAATTCAGACAAATCTGCCATGAAAAAACAGATAACCTGTTAAAAGAAAGATTTTGCAGCGCTAAGTTTTTTCAGCCATGGTGATGGCCGGCAAGGCACGAGAGCATGGCTGTGATGTATGTATGTGATTTTGTTTCTCAAAGAAAAAGACCGTGTGATAGACAGAAAACAATTTACAGCTTAAAAGGGGACCTCTTTAAGCTTTATTTCACCATTTGTTTTAAAAATAACAGTGCAGTTAAACACAGGGGAAGATTTCTCTGCATGTAGTTAACCCAGCACTTTGCACACAGCCGGCATAGTTAAGTGGGTGTGTCCAGTTTTTGGTTAATCGGTCGGGTTTGTAACCGTTCACGGGTACCCGATTAACCGTTTCAGCACTAGAATACACCACCGGCGTGTAAGAGAAATACCCCTAGACATGGTGTAAAACACCAGTCAATTAATCAATTGTTCGAATTATAACAGAGAAAATATTGAATTAACAACGGGATGTTTAGAATTGTTTAATTGTGTTATTTATAATATTTGTATGTATATCGTCATGATTGTTTCTTTTTCTTCTCCAGCTATACGTTATTGTGAGAAATGTAAAGCTATTAAACCAGATAGATGTCACCATTGTTCAATGTGTTCCGCGTGAGTAATAACCCTTTCTAATAGGTTAAAGTAGCGACTTAGGCATTCATGATTTCAAAACTTTGCAAAAAGATAAGTAAGCTTTAGCTCACCGGTTAGCGTGTGCGCTTATTCATCTTGCTTTGATGTACTGCTCACATCATCAAGTCCTTCTGTCAACTCTCAGGTATATGAGAGAGTAACCTGATGTGTCTCTGGCAATCGCGGGGGTTGTTTTACGAAGCATACCACCATAATTGGGCAAGGAAGTTTGTGAACTGAATAGTCTGTCATATAAGTGAAATACCATTGAGTACGACGTTAAACCCCAATCAACCAAATCTTCAGCATGATTTATTACATGTAGGTTAGAACCTGGGGCCTTTAGCTATAGCACAAAAATGGGGCCAAAGTTTGTTAAATGTTTGTTATAAGATCACTTTCATTTGTGTTTATTGTAAATTGATTACATTTACTGAATATGTTTGGAATCCAAACCATGAAATCTTAAGAGAATGTTATTTTAATGAAATGATTGAATCCTATTTAAATTTCAGGTGTGTGTTAAAGATGGACCATCATTGCCCATGGTAAGTTCAAATTATGAACTGAATGTCTTGTTTTAAACCAGTTAACCGATTGTATCAGTTTAAATGTATACTGTATTAAGCATACTTGTAGCTCTTTGAAGTTTGTGTTCATTGTTAACCATTAATGGCTACATCCCACCGTTATCAAGCCATGTCCTTCCACAACATGTATATATGCTTGGGAATGATGAGGGAAATTTGATCTGACCACTGAAGGGCACATTAAGTACAAACTAAGTAATATGCTCTGTGCTTTTTATTTTTCAGGGTAAACAACTGCGTGGGATATTCAAATTACAAGTTCTTTGTACAGTTTTTAGGCTATGCCTTGCTATATTGTTTTTATGTTGCCGCTACATCATTGCAATATTTTATCAAATTTTGGACGGTGAGTGGTTTATTGATATTTTAGGAATGTTAAATAACAATAAAAAAAGTAAAGTACATCTACTAAAAGGGCAAAAAGAAGTCTCATTAAGCTATAACCCAAATCATATTTGACAACTGTGTGTCATATTTATTTAGGATGTACTGTTATTTATTCTTTTTAATTTTACCTCTTGGTATATACAGGGACTCCCAGAATTATGGGTGTATTTTAACAAGATTTCCTTTCGGTTTACCATTGTATTTAAATAAAGCTCAGTGAGAACTATTAGTCAAATACCCTGGAGTATGACAATAAAACAAAACAAACAAACAATTTTGTGTAGTTTGTTTCAGTGTTATTCAAATACTACAGCAATACAGGATTTCCTAGCCTTGGGTAATTTATTTGACAACAATCTGTTTAAGAAGTATTCATATATGAAATGCAGTTTAAATGCATTGTAGCCACGGAAAGTCTGTTTTCCTCAGAAGAAATAATTTAAGGTATATTTACCAGCATAGTGATAATTTTGTTGTGTATTCATGTTGCAGGGAGGCGCTGGAACTGGCATGGGCAAATTCCACATCTTATTTTTATTCTTTGTGTCAATCATGTTTGGATTGAGTCTTATCTCCCTGTTTAGCTACCATCTCTTCCTGGTGTTTAATAACAGATCTACACTAGGTAAGTCACAAAACCATCATGTTCAGAGTCTTATCTCTCTGTTTAGCTACCATCTCTTCCTGGTGTTTAATAACAGATCTAGACTAGGTAAGTCACAAACCCATCATGTTCAGAGCCTTATCTCTCTGTTTAGCTACCATCTCTTCCTGGTGTTTAATAACAGATCTACACTAGGTAAGTCACAAAACCATCATGTTTAGACCCTTATCTCTCTGTTTAGCTACCATCTCTTCCTGGTGTTTAATAACAGATCTACACTAGGATCGTCACCATGGGTAAGGGGTTGTCGCTTCACTCAATGTCCTCTACATGGACTATGGACTGCTCACAAGTGGATATGAGTGAGTCACATGATGGCATTCTGACTTTTACAAAGTTGGGCTTTACAATGTTTCCTAATGCTTTTCATTCTAAGACCATTTAACCAAACAAACTAACTAGCAAAATTTGGTAAATGATTAAATTGACCATGTTCTGTTTCAGAGTCATTCCGTGCTCCTGTGTTTAGATCTGGCCCCGATAAGGATGGCTTTGGCCTAGGCAAGAAGGGCAACTTTATTGAAGTCTTTGGGGAAACAAAAACTGGGTGGTTTCTCCCAATTTTTACAAGGTAAAGCCTGGCATTTTACTTCATTCTTGTGTCCTTGTTACTATTTACTTAATTTTATTGATCTGATGTCTTCTAATGATTTAACATATATTATACTCTCCTATGTATTAGTATCCACACAAACACTGAAACTTACAATTTTGTAACCAGATCTCTCCTCTTCGAACTGATCTACCCTTGTTCTACCCTTACACAACAGTTACATTTAGTTTGGATAGATGCTATTATTTAAACAGTGATTGTTGGCTAAACAATTATTGTTTTATCTAATGATTTGCAGTAAAGGAGTGTATCTTATCTTGTATGTGGAGTGTCGGAGCACAATCTTATTAAAACAGATCTCAAAAATACTTGGTTATTATTATTCGTTATTTTCAGCCACAGAATCTGTGTTATTTTGTGTGTGTTTGGATTACATGGATGCAAAAGCTATTTTAACTCTTACCCCAACAATGCAGATTAGTTTGCTCTTGCTGAGTGTATGTTAGCCTTTGTGAACTTCCGTTATAATGGACAGTTTGCCCTTGCTGAGTATATGTTAGCCTTTGTGAATTCCCATTATAATGGACAGTGTACTTGCTGAGTGTATGTTAGCCTTTGTGAACTCCCATTATAATGGACAGTTTACCCTTGCTGGGTGTATGTTAGCCTTTGTGAACTCCCATTATAATGGACAGTTTGCACTTGCTGGTTGTATGTTAGCCTTTGTGAACTCCCATTATAATGGACAGTTTGCACTTGCTGGTTGTATGTTAGCCTTGGTGAATTCCCATTATAATGGACAGTTTGCACTTGCTGGGTGTATGTTAGCCTTTGTGAACTCCTGTTATAATGGTCAGTTTGCCCTTGCTCGGTGTATGTTAGCCTTTGTGAACTCCCATTATATTGGACACTTTCTGCTTTTCCTTCTATTTAATTAACTTATTCACTTATATACTAGCCTATCCCGCTTATAGTAGTTGATCTACTTTTCTTTCTCACTTTGTTCATTTATTGTTAGTCCAGTATCGGTACACTACTGCCTGTTTTCTGTCACTAGTTCATGTGATAATTTGTAGAACTACAGTCAAAGGAACTTTAATTTTCTGCTAAGGCCATTGACACATTGAGTTGTTTTTTACTTTATATGTGTTAATTTTATTAAATTTGTGACAGAAAGGTGTAAGTTCTGGTTTAAGATCACATCTGGCAGGATGGCTGCATGGACTAAATGTCTCAAGTAGAACATTTCGTTTCAATGTTGTGTGTTTTGAGTGTACAGTTTAGATCTGACAATGGAATGTACCACATCTTATGTATTTTTGTAGAAATCTGTCTTCCCGAGGGCATTGTTTCCAAGCACAGTCAGTGTGTTTTTTTATTTGGCACTTTAATTGTCCTACACAATTGTTAGAGCACTTCACATTGTAAGGTTGTGTTTGTGTGACTTTCTAGTGATGGAGTACACCGCTGGCATGCAAGTGAATTACCCTTAAGTCCTTCTCCGTGATTTTAGTTCGAGTGAGTGTCCTGGGTCTCTCTGATATATGTTGATATAATAAGCTTAAGTGTTGTGTTTTGAGCATGTATTATTCTATGTCTACTTTAATCTCTCTGTGTGTGTTCATATCCAGCACCAAACCTTGGCAATGGTTAACTAAGCTTAACAAGTTTGGCTGAAGTAATGGATTTTTTAACAACAACACTTAATTTATAATTTTGGGAACTTTAAACTGATGCCACTTTTGGAAATTTACAGTGTTGGTGATGGTGTGTGTTTTCCGACGAAATCTGCCCCGGTGAGCTCTTATCAGACCATGGGTAGCACCACAGCCAATGTCGCCACACCAGTTATCCCTACAGAGTCAAACAACAGGTTAGACAATGCTCATATCTCATTACTTTGGTTTGGTTGTATGAAGGTGTGTTGTTCATGTGGCTCTTTAATCCTTACTTAGCCTGTCTGGTCTGAAGGTTTTCCACAGTCAGTTTTGCATGCTGTAAAAAACCCACTCCTTGTGGTATATGGATGTGTATAATCTCTGAAAGTTATCAATGTCATATAAGTACATTAGAGTACTCCAACTATCTATCAATACATATTTCCTTGAAAGTTTGTTTTTTTCAGTGTCTTTATTTATTTGCTTCTGAAATAAGGTAACCTGAATTTAATTAGCAGGTTGAGGTTGTTGGTTGTATAAAAACTACTATCAGTCAACACAGAAAAATGACCGATACTAGTCTATCAAATTGTTGTTGCTTTTGTATTTTTTTTATTAGAATCTGATATGCAATCATGTATAATTAAATAAGTGAAGCCATCATTACTCCCACTATTAGTCCTATCTATCCATTAGAGTTCCTGTCAATGTTCTTTATTCAATTTCTTTATAGATGTTAATGAAGTTAATTATAGTAGGCAGTGGATTAAAGTGTCACAATCATTATTTTACCACCCCATTTCTTCTTGGGAAGCTGTTTATTCCTGCTGGTCACCCTCTCTAACTCCACTCCCTCTCGACAAGCTGCTCATTCCTGCTGGTCACCCTCTCTAACTCCACTCCCTCTCGACAAGCTGTTCATTCCTGCTGGTCACCCTCTCTAACTCCACTTCCTCTTGACAAGCTGTTCATTCCCGCTGGTGATCTTAGTTACCCCCAACCTCTTACTTAATTCTCCCCCAGCACATTATTCTGTCTTTATGTCAGTCACAAAAATGTTATGAACTTGAACACATGAAAACATCATTGCATAAGTTAACGATGTTAGCTGTGTATTTGCTGTGAAAACGCAATGGAGTGCTTTGAGCATGGAATCTGTTTACGTCTGTGCAGATCACAATTATCAAAATTCTATTCTTTCAGTTTTGAAGATAAAAATTTTTCAACCATTTTTAACTCTTCTTTAAATGACTTTAATGAAATCCAAAATCCGAGAGACGTGCATTTATTTACAATTACTTGGTTAATTACAAGACAGTTGCTTTTGAATTTGTATTTAATAGGGGAGGGCTGGAAAGGAACTTCCTGTCGACTTTGTGCTCTCAGGGCTTCAACAGGGAGCCAATCTGTTTGTGATTTATTTGTTTTTGAGTGGCTAATTGTCCTGTCTTCTTTCGTCCTTAAGTACAGCCTTAAACCTCTACAAAACGAATATATTTTAATGTTGAGTTTTTCTGACTTTGTTGTATAGCTGACCGAGCAAGTTATTAACACAAAGTACATGTACAAGGTGAGAAATACATGTTTAGCCTATGTAAGGCTGGCTAATACATTGTTTAAAAAAAAAACTCGCTAAGACATGGGATTTCACTATCAACTAGGTGTGTCCAATTTGGGCAGTTAAAGAGAGCTTCCTGTTGCTCTGAGAGTTTACAAACAATACAAAGCCACACAAGGTGGGCAGTTTAATAGAGCTTCCTGTTGCTGTGACAGTTTACAAACAACACGAAGCCACACATGGTGGGCAGTTTGAGAGAGCTTCCTGTTGCTATGAGAGTTTACAAACAACACGAAGCCGCACAAGGTGGGCAGTTTGAGAGAGCTTCCTGTTGCTATGAGAGTTTACAAACAACACGAAGCTGCACAAGGTGGGCAGTTTGAGAGAGCTTCCTGTTGCTATGAGAGTTTACAAACAACATGAAGCCGCACAAGGTGGGCAGTTTGAGAGAGCTTCCTGTTGCTATGAGAGTTTACAAACAACACAATCAAACAAACAATGTTATGCCCTGGTACTTTCTGACTTAGATTGATGATGGTGTTAATGTCTTACTACTCCATGGTTTGTGTCCTGTGTCTGGATGTGCCAATGTGTCAATTGGTGAAATAACCTTAAGTATGGCTGTACCTCCTAATAATCATCAATGTCAGTTTTATGTTAACATGGTTTGTTGTAAGTTTGATGTTTTTGAATGTTAATGTAGTGATTGGTTTATTTTAGTATGGGTGATGGAGTGACATACCCCACGAGGACTGTCGATCTGGACTCTGACCATCTGTTATCAGAGAGACAGCGGTGGATGGAAGAAGGAGAGGTGGATCCCGCTAATAACAGTACAGGTATAATGTAGGAAATACACACTCCTTATTCCTTCAGGTAGAGAATCCTCCTAATTCCGCTGGCTGTTGTTTACCTGTCATTGTAGTAACAGCTATACTTTTTGTGTTCTATATTGTCCAACTACTAATAGTAAGATGAATGGAAGAGTTATGTCCCTTTGTGTGGGGCCATTCTTATTATCTTACAAGTAGTGAGTGTATCAGTGATGAGTTTATGTAACTACAGATGACTTAGTGTCGATACTAGCAATGACTTGGTGATACTGTTGTTAAATTGCTTTTTGGATTATATCAGACATTCTGGAAGCCCAGCATGAAAATGGTCAGTAGTCAGTCAACCTTTCTCAGCCTATCCGTTAATATTGATGAGAAAGGGGGTTGATTTGTTTCACCAATGTTCAAATGTGATTGAGGAGATTCACTAAAACCATACACAAGTCTTTCTTAAACTGAATTTTTTTTTTTTTTTAAACGTTTTGACACATTCAAATTTGTCTTACTGTGTACAGGTTTTTATTTTTGGCCAACTTTTTAATTTGTGGTGTAATGAAGCATCTAATATCTTAGACCTTTCTTGTCTATCCAAAATCATGTTGATAGTGGCAGGGTCATAATTGATGATAATAACAGTTAATCCCAATTCCAGTAAAACCTCTGAGAAGAGTTTTGAGGGGAATATGTTGACCAAGTGTATCTATCCTGTAACTATGTTGAGTATTAGGTCACAGATCTTTGCTGTCCGAATTTATTTAAAGTTTAATAATTGACAGTACTTTTAAAATTAACTATTTTTTTCCTAGCACGCCTGGTGACAGATTGACAAACATGTAAGTTTGTATAGATATAGGGTTGTATAGGGTTGCCTTAACCTTCAAGGGTTTATTAGTACCACTTACATGGATTAATTCAATACTGGGTTCCTTAACATTTTTCTGTTACGGTTGTAGTAATAGACTTGTCTAGAACCTACTTGTTCTCGCCAGCCTCTTTTCTATAAGGGTTTCCTTTATGTAGCTGTTACAGTAGTTGACTTAATAATATTATAATGACTTAACTTATGAGGTTCTAGCAATCACAAGGGTTGTTTTTACAATTTTTTTTATCTTGTTTTTCCACTGTTTTTGAGCAAGGAACATTGTGAAATAGACAATCTGTCATCATCTAAGTGAAATACCATAGGGTATGACTTTAAACCCCAATCAAACACATTCTGTACATACACAGCTCTCATGACTCTGTCAGCACTGCAAATCATTAAGGGCAAATCATTAAGGGCAGATCATTATGGTCAAATCATTACAGACAAATCATTACAGACAAATCATTAAGGGCACATCATTACGGTCAAATAATTCTGGTCAAACCATTACAGACAAATCATTAAAGGCACATCATTATGGGCAAATCATAACAGGCAAATTATTTAGGCAAATCATAACAGGCAAATCATTAGGGGCAAACCATTACAGGTAAATCTTTAAAGGCACATCATTATGGGCCAATTATTTAAGCAAATCATGTAGGGCAAATCATTAAGGGCAAACCATTACAGGTAAATCATTTAAGGCAAATCATTTAGGGCAAATCATTTAGGGCAAATCATTACAGGTAAATCATTAAGGGCAAATCATCACAGGCAAATCATTTAAGGCAAATCATTTAGGGCAAATCATTAAGGGCAAACCATTACAGGTAAATCAATAAGGCAAATCATTAAGGGCAAATCATTACAGGCAAATCATAACATTCAAATCATCACAGGAAAATTATTTAGGCAAATCATAACAGGCAAATCATTAAGGGCAAACCATTACAGGTAAATATGTACGGACAAATCATTATGGGCAAATTATTTAGGCAAATCATAACAAACAAATCATTACAAGTAAATCATTATGGGCAAATCAATACAGGCAAATCATTTAGGGCAAATCATTAAAGGCAAACCAATACAGTAACAGATAAATCATTTAGGGCAAATCATAACAGGCAAATTATTTAGGCAAATCATCACAGGTAAATCATTATGGGCAAATCATTTAGGCAAATCAATACAGGCAAATTATTTAGGGCAAATCATCACAGGCAAATTATGTAAGCAAATCATTTAGGGCAAATCATTAAGGGCAAACCATTACAGGTAAATCATTAAGGGCAAATCATTTAGGGCAAGTCACTTGCAGATAATACACCATGTTATGTGTTCAAATTACACTACTTTAGTATTACTAATATTTCAATTGAAAAAAAAGATAAATTTTGAAAATGTAATGAATATAAATTATTTTGAATGGAATCTAATTTAAGAGGTTTTCATGTTATCTTTCCATCTAAATGTCTTGTGCCACTACTAGGTTTGGACAACTAAGTTCATAGTCTGGGTTCATTGAAGATCAAAAAAAAGGCTAACCGCCATTCCAGGATGAACAAGTGCCCGTGTATTATCCATGAATTCTCTTCTTGTTGATTTTACAACAGTACAGTATCACTTTATTTGAAATTATTTCCAATGAAAGGAATGGGCAAGTTATAATTCCATGCCGCATCTTCAGGCTTTGAAGGCGGTGATGTTATATTCACTGGTTTACCTGGAACATATTACATGATACAAGACAAATATTTTCACCCATTTTTTTTTTTTTTTTTTGCGCCAGGAGAACAGTTGATGTTGGGTAAACTGTTCAAGGTCATTTAGGGGTGCTCCATGTAAATGGATAACAGCATATATATTTTACACGCTGACAGGGAACAGTGGTTAATTATTCAAAAAATAACTTAAATATCACAAGAAAGGATACACTTGTTCAAATATAATTTTACTTCTAAATTCCTACTTATTGTTGATGGTACTGACTTGGTGTTTCTTTCTTGGCTAGGTAGTACGCCCTTAACAGGAAATGAGCGGGCTTATCTACTCTCTGACTGATCTTGTTCTCTTAACAGGTTTAACATCTTTCAACCCTTCTTCAATTCACTTACATTCTAATGTTTCATTTTGTTTTATTTAGCATTTTTGTTGACCAGTTCTTACTTCCTGTTGAGTTTAATCTTGAGCATTAGCTAGCTGGTAGAAACCTTCAGCATGCAGCCCCCATCCATTTACACTAACAAAACAAACCCTCAGATCTTAATTTACATGTCTAGTCAAAGAATATCATATGTTTTGTAACAACTGATTTTTGGCTACCGTACTTTTCATGGCCTAAAGTCACATTATGTGTTAAGATATCTGCCAATCCCACGCAGATCCAATCCCAGTACTTTTATAGCTACAATAAAACAACCACCAAATGTCTGTTGCTATATTGTTTAGTAGCACATAACATTTCTCCAGTGCTAAGGCAGCATGACTATTTGTTTTTACTTAGTGCCAATAAACATCGATGGAAAAAGTTTGTAGGGATTTATTAAAGTTTTAGGTGTTGAGCGAATAACTATATACTGATACCAGATGCCAGTGTGTGAATCCTAGTCGAAGCTATGAATTTAAATGCTGGATCAGGAACCAGTTTCAGTGCACTCTGAGCTTACGTTATTAATGTTAGTACCATGACGACCAGTGCTGAAGACATAGTGTTGCCATGACAGTTACGTTCAATGTCACTTTGTGAAATGAGTCCCAACACTTTATCATACAGTATTTCTCACTTTCTGTGATCAAACAAAACATTGAGGCCATTGACATTTACTTTGATCTTGTATTATGTGAGCAGTGTAGTAAAACAAGAAAATTGTGCATGTGTTTTGCTTTTTTCTTATATTGTGTTCTAGTTAAAGCCTTTTTTAGTGATTTTCAATATTGTGCTGTTATCATTCATTAATTGTGTGCTTCAGTCAATTTAATATGAACAAGTTTAAAGTACATATGTATTATAACTGTCTTTGTACAGAGCAATATGAAAATCCTAAAAAAATCCTAAAAATCCATTTTTGCCACCAGGGAAAATATGGTTGCCCTGGTAACAATCTGCCACCTTGATAATGTGCATCAATTCCTTTATTGAAAATTAACTTGAATCTTGAGATGGACGGAGATTATCTTAGCTTTTATTCTTGAGATAGAGCACCGAGAAACCTTTACAGATATTTTGCCACTAAAGCCATAATGATTTTAAGATTATTGTTCTGGTCCTGTTGTCCAGGAAACTCAGTGGGGGCTAAAATTTATTAAATATGTTATTTAATAAATCAACATGAACACAGTTCCGTCTAATTTATAGATATTTGTGAAGAACTAAAATTAATTTGAATGAAATGCATACCAGTACTGACATATTTTTGTTTTTTCTTAAGAATTGATAATTGACAATTATTTTCTAATTTCTCTTTATGAGAACAGTTTCTACAATAATTTAAAACATTTTTGAAGCATGAGCCTAAACGATGGGTGAGTGTTATACAGCAGGCATTTATTTCTGCTGCCCTCCTTCCTGGTTTAATTGCTATCTGTGATAACTCCGGTTAAATTCAGCATCATCCCAAGTTTACAAAACAAATGTTTAACAAATTATCATCGGAAAACATTGTATTTCATAATTCCTTTGTGTTGACAGATGCAGTTGACAGGAGTTATGAGAACAAGTTAGCGATCAACATGGCCTGATATTTCCCTGTGATGAGAGTATGAGGCACCACTGTAAATCCATGACACTTTGTTTCCCTGATACGCTGTTTGTTGTGCCATCATCAACAATAACCTCATCTTTATCTGTTCGATCATCAACCAGGCTATTTACAACACATATTACGACTCCAGCAAACAGTTCTCAGTTTCAGAATTGTCAAATCTGAACATAAACAATGGGGGTTCAGGTCACAATGGCCGGCACCAATATACTAGGTTACAAATAGACTAACTAATGGTTGTCAACAATGGTATCATTTCTGCATGTCCATGACATCAGCATTTCAAGATGATCAACATGTCACAGTGAATTTGACATTTTCAGGAGGATCATCATGTCACAGTGATATTACCATTTTCAGGCTGATGTACATGATGTCACAGTGACATTACCATTTTCAGGAAAATGTACATGATGTCACAGTGACGTTACCATTTTCAGGATGATGTACATGATGTCACAGTGTCGTTATCATTTTCCAGATGATCTACATGTCACAATGATATTACCATTTTCCAGATGATCTACATGTCACAGTGACATTACCATTTTCCGGTTGATCTACATGTCACAGTGACATTACCATTTTCCGGAAGATCTACATGTCACAGTGACATTACCATTTTCTGGATGATCTACATGTCACAGTGACGTTACCATATACTCTGATGCTCCAGTTTGGATGGCCCTATCAGACTCATTAAAGTCAATCCATAAGCAGCTGGTTGCAGGAGTATCTTTCCTGTGTAGAACTACCTATCGCATACAATGTTTGTGTGTGGGCTATTGATGTGCCCCAGTTGTAAAGTGGTTCAACACAGAAGATGGTCATTTGAGTAAAAGCCCCATTTTCTGTCTTATGTCGATTAAGTTACTGTGCCCTGGGGGCAATTTTTTTCACTTGTACTAATTAAAACTCAAACAAATTAATAGTAAACCATACATCAAAAAAGCTGTACAAAATTTTTACTAGACCTCAAATAACTCTTGTCATCTGTAAATATCATCAGATTTGTTAACTTTGACAATTCAACCATTCTCACTCTTTTCCAAATTAATATCATTTCATATGTAAAATAAATCTCCATGCCTGACTGAACAAATACCTTCAGGTAAATCACCTGATCCTACATGTACCTACAACACAAGCAATTATCTGTATATGTAAGTATTTGTTTTCTACAATCAGTTGATCATGTTCAACCAAGGGAAATTTATAGATAATGCTGCTGTTAATATTCCTGGATTTTTATGAGAGAATGTTGTTAAATTTGTTGTGGTAAGCTTCAAGAAAAGTATTAAAGAAAATAGGAGTTGTTTCCCTTTAGGCTGTATTTGTTATGTAAAGCTGTTGCTCTTACTATAAAATGTAATGTAAAACTATCTCTCTAAATATTAAATGTTATGTCATGCTATAACAATTTAGGGCTTAATCTCATGCAAATTTACCTTCAAATGTTTTCCTGAAAGTGGTACTTCTGTTTAATGAGGAAGCCATGGTAGCTTTAACAAATTTGTCCTATGGTAAGTAGGCTTATAACGTACTGTCCCTTCAAATCTGAATATATAGGCCTTATATTTTTTGCTGAAATTTGAATATATAAATGAAGTATATTATGGGTTTCGCTGTATTATTAAAGCTTGTAGTTTAAATATCTGAATATGTAAAGAAAAGTACAAATGTGTATCTGCAGGGTGTTTTATAAATTTTGTAAATGTATATACACTGTGTTTACTTGTAGATATGACTCACTTTTTGGAAAATTCACATGACACATATATTTACACGAAGCAGTATCAATATAAGAAACTGTGAAGAGAAATCAAAATAAACTCCTTGCTCCTCCTGTACTTGTGATGTCACAAAACAATAAGGCACTGTGCCTTGGCTCAGCTGTGTCTTTGGATACGGAACTATCAATGTATCTTGGAAAAAATAACATAGTTGTCGCTGTTGTTGTTTGACTATTTTAAGTTATATTTTATTTTTTCTTAAAATTAAGAAGAGCAAGCCATCTCTTCAATTTTGCTTTACAAGCCAAAGAGCCCTAGTGTTCTCTGCAGTACTGGGACTGTTTGTTGTTCTCTCAGGGAAGAGGTATGTAAAGCCCCTTCTCTCCTTCACTGTCAATTTTCACAGTCACATGACATCTGAATGATTCAATATCCTGTTTGTTTCATGCTGTTTAAAATGCTTTGACGTTTAAGTCTCTTTTTTATGGTATTGAACCATTCAGGTTACAGATTTGCCTTCTTCTACAGTTAGTGAAAAACACTATGCTGTTATAAAGTGTTGACTTTACCTTGACCAGTGCAGTCTAGGGCTAAATATAGGATCCCCTGGTTACAGGCAGTTTGTTCCAATAGTCTCTGTTCACCACCGAGGGAAAATCAATCTTCACCCACATCAACAATATAATTGTTGTGGTTTATGTGTTACCTGTAGTGATCTATTTTTTTGTTTTAGCGAATCATTGGATAAGAAAGAAATACTCTTAAAGTGGCACTAAACACAAGCATTCAATGGAAATATAGGTATATACTAAAATAAATTTGAACTGAATTAAGCAAATTTATTCAAATATCATATGTGTCTACAGCCTTTAGCAAATCCACATGTATTGTTCCGGATCAATCAGTCTACACTTTCTTAAGTTGTCTCAAATTTCAAATGGTGAATTTGATTACCAACTAACTAATGCTTGGCTGAGTGTGATAAAACTAAACTATTGCTATGTGTAGGTAGGGGGCCTAAGAAAAATGTATATTTGAAATGTTTGTGAATAAAAATGTCATTTGAAATATTCTACGTGGTCCAAAGTTTTGTGTCTATGTTAAATATGCTGTAGACAATGAGGGATTATTTCTGTAAAATGAACATAAAACTTCAGTCTCTTTTTAAAGTGGACACCGCAATCAAGTGTATTGAAGAATAGTTGAAGATGTAACTTATGGAGAATCCAGGTACCGTATCTATAACAAAATTGAAGGCATTAAACAAATTGGAATCAACATCTTTGTCGTAGTAGCGGGAATCAGTTCTGTAAGAAATTATCTCGCCTTAGTGAATTGATAGCTTCTGAAAGAATTCATTTAACCTTACCAATCAAACTTGCTAAAGACACTGTGTGGATAACATCTTAGTGCACTGTGTGGATAACATCTTAGTGTTTTGTTCAATGTCTGACCACCCCGTGAGGGAGCGGGTGGGCCATGGCCCTGCAGAATACTCCCTCGGCTTCCTCAGTCGATCGTAAGAGTTGAGAA
>JARFOD010105717.1:0-16017 GCA_031763545.1 Mopalia muscosa
TCAACATGGCAGAATCACTCTCTTTATTGTAACGCATGCGCAAGCTCAGCACATTAGCATATATTACAAATATCACACCGGTATGTTACCACATAGAGTTTTGGAGGACTTATGTGATGTGCAATATTGCACTTATTCCACGCGATTTCCGGGAACCCCCCACATTCAATGTAGTTCGAACATCAACGGAAAGTTAAGAAGATCAAGCAGAAGAGAACAAGTTTCAAGCTCTAGTCATTTCTGAACGGTCTATTGTTCTAGATCAAACTTCCATAAAGCCATGTCCAATTTCAGTACATTCCTGACATCATTGTAGCTGACCGAACGTATTTTGGACGAATCTTGATGTTGAGGTTTTCTTAAGCAATAGAAGTCAAATTATGTACATGCTCGTTACAATGCCTCAGCTTATCCACACAAAATGCTGAAATGATGGCAAACAAAATCCTTGTGTTGATACAAATGTTACGTAAACTTCTCTGGCAAGTGTTTTTGGGGTGACATTTAACAGTGCGAATAATAGCCCTCTCTTGTTATAAAGTCGCCGGAAGCGAGACCATTTAGTCGGCTGAAGCATTCTCAAACCATCCATAGTCTGACTATTTTTTTCAGACAAAATTGAGAAATTCTTATTGAGAACAAAGAGAATGAACTTTAAAGTTGAGAAAATAAGGCAGAATATTACAATAAGGCTGAAACCATACAACCAAGCTTAGCCCAAAAACCCCAAACCCTCAGGTTTTAAATTAGTTTCGAAATTGCTTTCACCAATCGGATGTACACGCAGGCACAAAATATGGGTCAAGAGGTTAATATCTTCTTGAGAAGTAGGAAGACAGTTGTGTCACTAATATTGCTGTATTGGCATTTTGACACTCATCGCAGCGAGCAATCACTATATGGCTTCTTTTGTGGTCAATTTTAAGAGTCCTTTTTAGTTAAAATAACAACTTTGGGTTTAAGCATGCAAACTGAGCAGGAAACTGTCTAACATCGAAAAAAAATGACATACTGTAGTTATTACAAGAGGTTTTAGTTTCTTCAAATAAAAGAATCATTTTATTTCCACAAAACAGTCTATTAAACAATTCGAAAGATGTATGACTATTTGAGCATACAGTGTCCTTTTTTATTTGTTCTACCAGAAGTCTATATTGGAAAAAACATAGTGTTGAGAGAAAATAGTGGAATATAGGGACGAGGTGATAGATTGTTGACTAATTGCATTGTAATAAAAATGTACAATAAGTTGTTTTTTTGTAGTGTGGATATAAATAGACAACTGTTGGGTACATGACTGTGTATAGTGCTGTGAGCAACGTGAAACTTCGGAGTCGTTCAGAAGCGCTAGTGATGAATTAGTATTATAAATTTGACGCTGACAATTAAATGTGATGTTAATAGAGCACCGATGAAAGAGGTGTAGATTATAAACCCATCTATTGTTGTAGCTTAATGAGTTGTGAAAAGGGACTTGTTCTGTGTGACTAGACTATACATACTCAGTCAAAAAATAAACTTCATACTCGTTTGGATGTCAATAAGTTAAACATACAAGAAAAGTTGTTTTAAATAATGAATAAATTCCACTTTGTACCCATTAAGGACGGTGTACCATGAAAATCATGTTCATCATGTAACCAGTTCCACCGGAAATGCTACGGAAATGTAAGAGAGTGAATATGGTAAGTTACAACTTCATGAAAGCATGTCAATAGCGCGTATGCCCTCCATAAGCGTACACAACTACGACACAACGTCTCCTCGTGGATTGAATGATGCTTCTGAGCACAGTTTGGGGGTTGCGTCGCCATAATTGAACCAACATGGCACCATGTTCCTTCGAATTCTGTGGAGAGTTCGTTACTTGATTGATTGATTGGTGTTTAACGCCGCATTCATCGGTAGTTCAGCTACGCTGTGGCGCGAACATGTTGTCAAAACTGTTTTATCCAACGGTCTATACCCAAAAACAAATTGCCATCAGACTGTAGCAGTAAACATCAAAATAGAAACAAATCGACTGAACTGTAATATAAACAATTTTTTGTTTTTTTGTTTTTTTGTTTTTTGTTTTTACTTGACGGAGTCTTCTGCCCAACACATCCCATACATGCTCTATGGGATTAAGGTTGGGAGACCTTAAGGGCCACTCCCTGGCGTTGATGCCAGCATTACTAATAAAGTTCCGCGTTAATTTGGCCGTATGAGGTATCGCATTATCGTGTTGGAATGTCATACCTGGGCCATCAGCTGCCATGAATGGCAAAAGCTCTGGAATGAGAACTTGAACGGCCATTAGTCGGGAATGGACAGGACCATTAAAGGCACCCCAAACCATAACACTACCGCCCCCAAAACGGTCCACTTCCTGCACACAAAACTGGTTTGGGCAGTCACACAACATCTAAACAATTCCTTCCTAGTGAACCTAGCAGTGAGAATCGATTACTCAAATGACGAAAGACGATTTGTCGGTCTTCTGCATTTGTCCTCACACGTGGACTTTCCGAACGAGGTCGGTCTGCTGAGGTGCCAGTTTGTTGGAGACGTGTCCGAATATCATGGATAGTCCGTCGACTACATCCCGTAACCCCTGATAAGATCATTTGGCCGACGTTCCTGTATCCTTCATGACAATGGCACGTTCACGTTGAATGTTTGACAGTCCTGGCATCGCAAATAAATGGATAATTTGCTGTAAGAACTTCTTTTCCCGAGATGTCACTCTACTGCGCTAACGTGAGCTCAATTGCACGTGTCTCATAAGGCCACGTGTATAAGAACACAATAAAACATGCTTTATCCTTGATGTATGCTCGCACAAACTGCATGCTTGTGCACGTCGGAGTTGTTGTGGTCATGATATCTTTGACAATGCATTTACCTCTAATAATAATAATAATTTCTCTTGTATAAGATTCCAGAAAATATTGAGAAATTTATGAGTGTGAAGTTTCTTTTTTGACTGAGTTTATGAAGTAATTGTAACATTGATAGGTAAAAAAATATCACAAAAAACCGTGGCAATAGCTAGAATGTATGCTCAACACGGCCGTTTTGCATTTAAATTCTGACCTGTAACCAATTGTATGTTTCCGAATCTCTAGAAAAGGCTAAAGATATATATTTCAGTGTTACGTCAACACGATTACAAATAGTTAATAGAGAAGACGTAAATACATGTTGTACAACTACATTATAAGATGTATCTACATAGCACAATACCTTCCCAAATATAACACAATCCTCCTGTCTACTCAATGCGATGTACAGTTGTATATCAATGAGTCAATTAAGGGAACTTGTTCCTAATGCTTCATGGCTGTTACCGCATAAAATACTACAAGGTCTGAAGTCAATTTATTTCATGTGCGATATTACACGTATTTCACTCGATTTCTGGGTACAACCTTAATTCTATTTAGTTCAGGCACAAACGGAACGTTCGAAAGATCAAACAGAAGAGCAGGTGAGTTTCAAACTCTATTGATTTGTGAACGGCCTATTGTTCCTGATCATACTTCTATGAAGTCGTGTCGAATTTTAGGACATTCCTGACATCAATGTAGCTGACCGAACATATTTGGGAGGAATCTTGAGGTTGAGGTATTCTTTAACAAAACCACTCCATTTACAAGTCAACTTCTGTGCATGTTCTTTACGATGCCTCAATTTCTGCATTTGCACAACTCGTTTTAAAATTATCAAACAAAATGCTGAACTGGTGAAAAACAAATCCTAGTGTTACATACGTTGATGTGACATTTAACAGTGTTAATAATATCCCTCACTTGTTACAACGTCGCTGGAATAGTGGGGATTTAGAAGGCTGAAGCATTCTTAAACCATCGGTGGTCTGACTTTTTTGTTAATGGAAATCAGTTTAATTCAGAAAAAATTAGCCTTGGGTAATAGTAGTTGAGTACAAGGACAATGAACTTAAAAGTTGAGGAGATAAAGCAGGAGATTAAAGTAATGCTGAAACCAGACAACCAAGCTTAGCTCCAAAACCCAATACATTCAGGTTTTAAATTACTTCCCAGATTGCCTCCACGATTCGGATGTAAGACGTAGACACAAAATATCGGTCAAGAGGTTAATATCTTCCTGAGAAAGATAAGTAAGAAGAAAGGTGAGTCATTAATATTGATGTATTGACATTTTGACAATTTTTATTTAAGTCTATATGAGTATACCGTGTCCTTTTTAATTGCTCTACCAGAAGTCTATAGTGTAAAACATAGTGTAGAGAGTACACAGAGGAAGTTCCGGGAGCAGTCCATTTGAAGTGTAATTGTTGATTAATTGTATTGTAATAAAATTATACAATATTTTGTTTGGTATCGTGTGGGTTTAAATAGACAAACAGCTTGATGCATCTGCATATTGCTGCGATCAATGTGAAACTTTACAACTTATCGGTTGTTGTAGCTTGATGAGTTTTGAGAGTGGACTTGTTCTGTGTGAATAAAATGCTACTGTACTGCATTAGCTTGGTTTAAATGTCAACAGGATATATTGGCCATCCCACTTCTGATGTATCTGTCAACGATAAAAGCCTGTTAATGGCATGCGCTTGGAACGACATGCATCAGCTATTCCGTCGACTATATTTTGTTTCCAGTTGTTTTTAGAAATTAAGATTTGCCTCAAATTTTAATCCATCTTGTTTGCTTACATATATGTGACTATTGTAAAAAAAAGTAATGTTACTAAGCATTTTCAGTTTAGCTGTATTTACTAGTGTATGACTTTTATTCCAGAGAAAATTAGCCTTGGCTAACTATTGTTGAGTACAAGGAGAATGCACTTTAAAGTTGAAAAGATAAAGGCAGGAGATTAAAGTAAGGCTGATACCAGGCGACCACGTTTAGTCCGAGAACCCAATACATTCAGGTTTTAAATTAGTTCCCAGATTGCTTTCACCGTTCGGGTATAAAAAGTAGACACAAAATATCGGTCAAGAGGTTAATATCTTCTTGAAAAAGATAAGTAAGAAGACAGTTGTGTTACTAATATTGATGTATTGACATTTTGACATTCACGACAGTCGGCAATCATTTTGTGGCTTTTTTGGGGTCAATTTTTAGTGTCCCTGTTGGTTTAAGCATGCGGACAGAGCACCAAGCAGTCCGACATCAACAAAATCACATAATGTAGCGATAACAAGATGATTTAGTGTCCACAAAGAAAAGAATCATTTTATTTCCACAACACAGTCTCTAATACAATTTGAAAGATGCTAGACTATATGAGCATACAGTGTCCTTTTTGAATTGTTCTACCAGAAGTCAATAGTGAAAAACATAGTGTAGAGGGTACACAGTGGATTATAGTGACGACGCGAAAGATTGTTGAATAATTGTATTGTAAGAAAAATAAACAATACTAGTATATTAATTTTGTGTGGTGTGGTGTTAAATAGGCAACAGTTTGATACATTTCAAACGTGAAACCCTTATAATTGTGCTATGATAAACCACAATTCCAGGAATGATGTTGTATTCGATAAGAAATCCAGCAGTCGGGACGTTATCAAGCAAAAATTCAATAGTGAATTGATCAACCTGAAATTCAGCATTGGTGACCTAAGCCTGCAATACAGACATGGTTCTGTGATCAAACTTAATGTGTCGGAGTCTTTCAGAGTCGCCAGTGATGAATTTGTATTACAAATTGCCGCTGATAACAAAATATTCTGGTTATACAGCACCGCTGAAAAAGATGTAATTTAAAAGCTCCTCATTTGTTGTAGCTTGATCAGTTCCGAGAGTGGATTTGTTCTGTGTGGCTAGACTGCTACTGGATTGCTTTAGCTTGGTTTAAATGTCAACAGGATACATTCGTCATCCCACTTCTGATGTATCTGTCTGCATATAGTGTCCATTAGTTGACTTTACGCAAAACAGCTCTCTGCCACGGATTCTTCAGAGACAATATAACATCACTAGAATCAGCTCACCTGAATATAAGAATAGAAGTTATAGAATTGTATACATTTACCGGTAATGTCCACTACCTAGTAGAATACATCATTAGTGTAACAGTCAGAGGAGAAGAGCTTATTGTTGTTGAACAAGACAAAAAAGTTTAAGCAATAGATATAGAAACTTTAGTCGAGAGAAGCATTGAAAAAAAATTCGGTTACATATTATGAAGATAAAGTTATAGTATACAGCAGTATGACCATAGATGGAGTTCTTTTAACGTATTGTGATTCAGAATCTATTGAAGTTCTTGCGCATTTTTAACCATCAATGCATTGTGTTAACCAAGTCCGTCAATTAACCTGGAGGAATACTAGTGACCGGGATCCCTAAGTTACGGATGGCATGACAGTTTTAGGCAAGGCTATTCGTTATCTGGTTAAAATATATTCATAAAATAGTTATAAAAAGGGTAATCAAAAGCCATTAACCGTTTTTACATTTTTATTTTTTATATTTGTCTATTTTTATATTATTAAAACATTAGAAATAAAAGCCCCAGACGGTAACTGATGCAAAGGTAGATGTGTGTGAGTATAATATATCGGCTCTAGTGAAGAAAATTCTTCTCTGACGGGCAAGTAGCCTACACTTGTCAGGTCACAACGCAATGGTTTTATCGATAAATAGGGAACACTGTGTTCTTTTGTTCCAAACTCCCATCAATTGCAACAACCATAGAGGATAATGAATGTTTGTGAATTGAATTTGAAAAAAATAAATCTAAGTATAAGTCAACATAATTTTAAATACAGAAATAACCATCACATTACATTGAAATTAAGCACACTCGTTGTTCAGATTCTGAAGGTCTTTAAAATGCCAAAAATTTAGCATATTAAATTCCATAGCGATCAGATGACGTCAATGCAAAGTCAATATCTGTTGTGCCCATCATTAACCTGCAACACAGCATGGACCCGTCTCGGCATAGACATGATCAATCGACGAATACGGTTTTGCGAAATTCTCCATTCTTGCCCAAGACCCTGCTGCAGTTCTTGAAGATTTTGGCGGCGCTGGATATCGACTGCGCGCGCGTCTGGGTTTACATCTGGTGATTTGGACGGACAGGGCAACACTGTTACCATCTGGTTATTTAGAAACTCAACAGTAACACGAGCTGTATGCGGCCGAGCGTTGTCGTGCTGAAAAAACTTGTCTACGGAAGTCCATTATGGGCAGCATGTGTGGTGTCACAAAAACTCATCTCTGTATCGAGCGGCACTAAGGTTGCCAGGGTCGCAGTACTACGCCAAAGTAAGGACGTCTGGCGCGTATGCCGTTTTGATGGAGACGGTTCTGACTGTCTGTGCCGATATTTTCGGAGACCTTGGACATTTGATGCGGTTTCTGTTGCTGTTATGGTGCGGTTTCTCGGATGAAGTAACTGGATGTAGCGATCATGGGCTGCTGTTGTGGACATGATAAAGTTTAGCGACTGCATTCTGTGATTCACTGGCCAGGAGACAACCTATGACGACGTTCCGGGTAGCTGCGTCTAGTCTTGGCATATCGTAGTAGGTTGGAAAAACAATTTAACAACTGAATTCAATTGAACGGCTATGTGTCTTTTAGACCCATTAAACTCGCTTAATGATTAGGCAAGTTTTTCCATACGCCTTCTTCTTTGTTTTTGTGATGTTGCGTTTCTTTTTTGGGAGAGTATAGCTCCTGTAGACCAAATTAATCACAAGTAGAGTAAAATAGGAATAAATTAGATTCAAAAGGTAAGGAAAGAGTTTAAGGTGTATATGAAGCCTGGAACAACCAATCTAAGCACCCAACCCAGTTATTTCAAATTGCGATCTCAAATTGGTTCCAACATTGATTTTGTTTATAGTTCTGACCCGTACAGACATCGTGTCCCTTGGAAGCCTTGCACTATAGCACTATTATTTCCATACTGAGAGAGACAAGTTGCGTTAAACTTTGTAATATATCTCTGTTTCTATTTTCCAAGTTTTATTTCATTTCTTGAATTCAATCGCCGTATTCAGTTTCATTGTGCTTCCCGAAATGGAAAAAGTAATTGGGCCTCCCTCAAAATAGATGTTCAAACTCTTGCGAGATAAACGATGTAGTTTAATTAACCTTGGCCAGGTTATTGTTTCATTCATAATATTATTCTTTCCGGCTGACATTACAAAATGTAAGTTTGTCAATTTAATGAGTGTTTTACCCGAGTCAACCATATCGAGTACTTGACGCACAACTTATATGAAAGGGCAATATTTGTAAGTTCTGCGAAAACTACTCAAGTTCGAACATTGACAAAACCATCGGCCAAATCTGGCCTGACATGGACGTTATAATCACCCATTTCTATCAGAGAATTGAACAACCCACCAGTCAAATCAGTCATGGCATTTCAGCTCACTTGCATATAATAGCAGTTGGTATAGAATATTCTGGTATTGCATAAATTTGCCTGTAATGAACTTATCAAAAGTCCTACACACCAGCCAGAAGAGAAGAACTTACTAGTGCTGAGCAATATAAATAAGTTTCCACTCTGTTATTTATGAATAAAAACAATATATCCAAGAAAAGGGTTGGAAAACAAATTCGATTTGCATTGGCTTTAATTAAAAAAATATTATGAAGTAAAAATTCAGTTATACAGTATAAAGAATTGTGTTTGCGCATTGTAATTCAGAATCTATATGCCACATTGCCCATTTTTTACTCTTTGTCTAATTATGTTCGTATGGGCAAGGTATACATCGCAATGAGCAAATATGGAGTGTTTTGTTAACGAACTGTGATTCGGAATCCATATAAACTTTTACATAAACACGGTAAGATTGTATATGAAGGAAACAAAGGGTGTGGAAATTTATGTAAACGGTGCACGTTTCACAATTTTACCTCTTTTTTTTACGTCGAGCTTAATTAACTTGGCAGTCAAAATCTCTAAGGATGTTGTCATTAACGCTTACCTTTAAGTATGATTATTGTGTTAAACGAGACCAGGAGGTACCGAAAACTGACAGTTACTTAGCCTAGAGTGCCTTTTTAGTCCGATCGTAAAGATAGACGATGATTGTTTATGTGCGTTTCCAACCGTCCATGACGAGCATATCATCAACGGATAGTTCGTGTAGACAAGATTAATCACAAGTAGAGTAAAATGGGAATAAATTAGATTTAGAAGATTAGGAAGGAGATTAAGGTGTAGATTAAACCTGGAACAAGCAAGCTAAGCACCAAACCCAGGTATTTGAGAGCACAAATTGATTTTGTTATATTTCTTAGAAGTCCAGACATCTTGTCTCTTGGAAGCATTACTAAAGCTATTAGTTCCATTCTGAGAGAGAAAAGATGAGTCAATCTTTGATATAAATTTCTGTTCTATTTTCAATGCCTTATTTCATATCTTGAATTAAATCCCCTTATTCATTTTCATTGTGCTTCCCGAAATGTAAAAAGTAAGTGGACATAAGTCAATATAATCTTTAACAGTTTAACTTCATCCATCCTGGTTTAGTTTTAATGCGCAATAAACTCTTAAACCAGGTTAAAAGGACAGTGTGGCCTTGCTTAAGTTCCACCGATATCGGGCATACAAGGGACGTAAGCTTGACACATTTTAGTGACTGTTTCCATCGCATTTAAGAATTCTCTTGTCAATCTGCAGCGCTAGTGGTTTTTCGCCGGAAGTGAATGCACCTTGTGAACCATATTCATTATGATGAAGACATGTTTATTGTTCCAGTAACACTGTACTGAAGAAAATCGCTAAACACTTAGATTCAAATCATTAAAAATTTAACATCGGGAGAAAAAAGAAGTTTGTTAGCTATTCAACCCGAAAGCTATATCAGTTTATGTATAGACTACTGATGTTTATTTACATACATTTATGGCTATGATTAAGAAGTCCATCATTGTTTGCTTGAATGCGTTCATTTCACATACGAACATAATTTTGTAAGATGTATTAATTTTCAAAATTAATGTGAAATATATCATTTATTTTAAATACGTGAAAAAGAATGTGACACATTTAAATTCTGTTTATCATGTGAGAACTTCTTTCCACAAAGCAGTGTTGAATTAAAAAATGTTGAAAATATTCTGTATAAGCAAAATGCGCTCACACGTATTTAAAATAAGGTCATTTATTTTATATATGTTGAAAGAAATTCACTCAAGTGAAACCTTTTCTCCGCGTAAAAAGGGATATTTCATATGCACAATAAACGTTGAAGTGATAAAAGAGGCGCCGATAACGCCGTTTTCTATTTCGTTACCGATCGCTGATCAGATTCCATCTCACACCTTTGTTTCTGGTATAGATTGTTTATATTTCCCAACGCATGGTCGCTTATAGAAATATGTTCACTGACGTTTAGCTTGAAAGTATGCATCCAGTCGAACGTATGGGCATTGGTGTTTAATACGCAACCGTCCTGTTATGATGGTGTGTATAATGGAAGCGGCATAAGAGTTCCGATTAGGCCTACTGTCCGCCGTTTTAAAATTGCTTGTCATATATATTTCCTCATGGTCATGATCTTTATAAACCTTTTTGTCAGCGATTCCCAACTCGAAAATTTAACAGACCATCTTTTTCCATTTCTTGATTTATCGTATTAACAAATTTAACTCTGCAAATATTAAAACCCCTCATCTTAATGGCTCTATCAGGACTCACTATGAGTATTATTGGCAGATATTTACAGACGCATCGAAATGTCATGACACTGGGAAAGCTTTTGTCTGTTCCACATCTAAAATATTCATCTTTATACGAGTCTCTAATGGTGTTTTTTCACAGTCGAATCGGTAGCTATCTTTAACACTCTTAACTTGGTGAGTTATTAAACCAACCAAGGCAGTAATATATTCGGATTACTTAGGCGCACTTCTGACTATTAATAAAATTATAGTCTCTTTACTGTTTAATTGTATATGGAAGGTACAGGTGTCTCTTTGGGTTTTCATTTATTTGTTTAAATGCTGTTGGTATATAAACGAGGCTAGAATGTGCTGATTAAATTGTTCAGTCGGTTACTATCGCCTGGATGCAGGACGCTAGGTCTCCAGAACCTCTTAAACCCACCTCATATAAAAACTATAACAGAGTATTGTAAGCGGTAGTTATATAATCGCTTGATACTGGAGAAATTTTGACTTTTGTGTTATTGTTCAAAATGTGGTTTTACTAAATATAGTGTTCAGTTATTACGTGATAGCTCTTGTGAGCTATTGCTGCCGCTGTTGAAATGATTTGAAAAGACGTTTTGTGCACATACATCTTCTTTTCACTTTGTATATTCAAAACATCTGTAAAGTATAATGAAAATATCTGCGGAAAGGAACAAGCACAAGTGGAAGGAAACCGTTGGTGTTACATAGCATTCATGCATCATGCGTTAACTCTATTGTCTTACATGTACGTATGCTAACTGTTTAAAGGCCTAGTTGTGTAGTTTTGGTTAGCTGTAATTTAAGAAAGCTGAAGAGTCTAGTTTATTCTGTAAAGGCAACTTATCCTTATCCATTGATTTACCATTTATTAGTAACAGAGCGAATGTACTGTTAGGCAACGCTCTATTGCTCTCTCGTAATCTTGTTAAGACAAAGGGATTCCCGACGCGGGCATTACTCATCTCCTTTCTAGGCTTACTGTAGGCCTACGTTGCTTAACAAAGATGAAAGAAATGTTAAAGAACTTCTCTGTCATCTTTCTTTAGCCAATGTAATAAGATATTTCGGAGAAATCTATGATAACGCCATGAAGCCAAGTGGTTTTCGCTTACTCGTTTGCTTGCTGTTCTTTTGTGTTACAGAAGAAACCTGCTAAGCTGCTACAAGGAAGTAGGTCCTGTAAATTCTCACTTCTAAATTCATTTATGTAGCAAAAGAGAAACGGTAAATGAATTCTTTCATCGAATCGTTTCGTACTCTGCCAAGTCACTTTAAAGGACCTAACCCTACATGTAGGTTCCTGTCCCAAGCAAGTCAATCCGACATCTGTTTAATAACACAATGCCAGTTTACAATGTATTATTTGACCGTGTTTTTCAAGCGTACAGATTAATTTGATCGCAATTTTCTAATTCTATTGACTTTTTATGTACTACTGCGTAACTAAAAACATATATCTTTATGGTTTTTAGTGCTAAATCGCCGCGCGAAATATGAAGATGTTGGACCTATTGTAAACACCTAATAGATACCAGGGGATTTATTGGGGGTAAAAGCAAGTCACCTCAGGCAAGCTATTGATACAAGGCTGGCATGGTGTGAATGCTAAAAGCAAGCTGTTGCAGATATGTTAGTTTTCGGCCCAAAACCCCGGAATGCCAAGACGCAATATGTCACTGCTCAACAAGCTCAAATGATTAAGGCGTTTCCACCCTCTTGACGACATTCAAAATTCGATTGAAGATCGTAATCCTTTTCAACTGTATTATTTTAGAGCATTAGGAAATGCCTTTCATTCCCCAACATGATATTGATAAATCAGTTTCGTCCTAGAAGGGAACATCTGGTGTAAATTAAGTAAATGATAGATTGTTCATATTAAATTATTGACTTAATTTCGTACCTGATTTGCTAAGTCATTGAATTAAAAAAGTAAGCTGCATGCTTTTTCCGTTTACAATATGGTGAAGATAATCATGTTAGTGAAACATTTAACGGCGGAGTATGCTAATTGAAGAATTATAGGACTGATCACATGTGTCTTATAAAACGATATCAGTGTGAATAAGTGCGCTAGTACTGAGCAATAGCAGGAATGGGTCCTTAAGTAAGATAATACTGGTGCAATAAAAGAGATCATTATGGTTAATTGAGTTAATACTGAGAAATTGCATAAATGAGTCGAACAAAAGTAAGATAATAATGGTTGGTTAAAAGAGATAATTATGGGTAATAGAGCAATTGCAGGAATGGGACGAACTATTAAAGTAAGGTAATAGTGTTCCAATAAAAGATATCAGAATGGTTACGTGAGTTAATAGTGGGCTATTGCAGGAATGGGTCCGATTAAAGGAAGATAACAGTGGTTCATTGTGGTGTGTACAGGAATGAGTACTATTGAAGTATGGCATTGGTGGAACATTGAAAAGAATGGGTATGATTAAATAAATGTAATTGACGTGACTGAGTATAATGAAAGTAAGATGATAGAGAAACAATGGTAAAAATGAGTGATGAAAGTAACATACTAACTGAGCATTGACATGAATGAGTATAATGAAAGTAGGATGATAGAGAAACAATGATAAAAATGAATGATGAAAGTAACATACTAACTGAGCGTTGACATGAATGAGTATAATGAAAGTAAGATGATAGAGAAACAATGGTAAAAATGAATGATGAAAGTAACATACTAACTGAGCGTTGACATGAATGAGTATAATGAAAGTAGGATGATAGAGAAACAATGATAAAAATGAATGATGAAAGTAACATACTTACTGAGCGTTGACATGAATGAGTATAATGAAAGTAAGATGATAGAGAAACAACGGTAAAAATGAATGATGAAAGTAACATACTAACTGAGCGTTGACATGAATGAGTATAATGAAAGTAAGATGATAGCGGAACAATGGTAAAAATGAATGATAAAAGTAACATAATAGCGGAACATTGATGTGAATGAATATGAAAGTGATGATAGTGGGAAAATGGTAAAAATGAGTATGATAAAGCAAATGAATATAGAGAAAGTAAGACAGTGATGCAAAGAATAGATGTTGATATGGAAAAAAAGAACTAAAGATCAGTATAATTTTTATAACTGCCAACATTTCTTATTTCTACTTAATGGTTACAAGTATTTCTAGTCCTACTCTCATTTTGTAATAATCTAGCCGACTGTAACTTATTATGAACTGGCTCCCTCCCGTTGTTCCCAGTAAGCCACATGGTCGAGTTTTGTTTTGGGCCACACGTACAGAACACTCTAGTTTCGTAAAAATGTATCAATTTGAAATGTTGGTTAAAATAATTGTTCTTGGCCATACACTGTACGTACAGAACAATCTAGCCTCATAACATGTATCAATATGAAATGTTAGTAAAAAACTTGTTCTTGGCCATACGTACAAAACAATGTAGCCTCATAAAATGTATCAATCTGAAATGTGGGTTAAAATAATTGTTCTTGACCATACGTACAGAATAATTGTGTTTCATAAAAATGTATCAATCTGAAATGTGGGTTCAAATAATTGTTCTTGGCCATACGTACAGAATAATTGTGTCTCATAAAAATGTATCAATCTGAAATGTGGGTTCAAATAATTGTTCTTGGCCATACGTACAGAATAATCGTGTCTCATAAAAATGTATCAATCTGAAATATTGGTTAAGGACACTACCGCTAGTCAGTAGTAAAAAATGCGACTCTGGTATTTCCAAAAGATGATTATATTAACATCATATATATTTAGAGAGCGGAAGATTTCAAGATTCTAAATATTATTTCATTTTATGATTCATTTTATTTTATAATGGCATTAATAAAGAAAAACGTCAAATATTTTTTTAAAATGGACCCTTGTCTTTTTCTTATTTTTCTCAGATGGTTTGAGATTTTTTTTTCCAAACTTGCATGCTTTTGAAGACAAGCATTTAAACTAGAAACCGTCATAGGGTTTTTCTAAATTCAAGTTAGTTTATAAGCAATTGATAAAAAAATATGTAAAAAATAAAAAAACTGCTTTTAAAAAAATATCTGCTACATATCTACTAAACGAAAGTCAATATTAAAAAACTGCATGGCGGTGTATTAGATAATGGCTTCAAGATTGTCTGTGCCAAATTTCAACGACTAAGTGCAAATAGTTTGCGAGAAATAAACGATTTAAATGATAAAAATCAAGAAAAATGAAAGCTGAGAAAACAGCCTAAACGTATGTAAATGATTGAACTCTGGGTTGTTTTAAGATTGCTCCAGTAAATTTAAAAAACAACATCTTTGTTATAATTGAGTGAAAAGGTGAACTAGAGTTTTATCTATTGCATGAATTTTTAATACATAATTTTAAAACAATGTCTTTAAATGGCAGTTTTAACTCCGAAGTTTGAGTGACCTTGGCATTTAGATTTCATTCACACCTTTGTTAATGACTGTCAGTAGGAGTCCAACTGGGGGCATGAGTAGTCTGTATAAATGTGTGTTCTAGCACCCTCAAACATTTGTTCTCCATGTCTACTGTTCAGTTCAAATCCAAATCCCCAACAGTCATGCAATTGATCTGTTGGCCTTTTGCTAATTGGTTTGTGGTAATAGTCAGTCAGTTGATGTGAGATAATCATGTTAATCCCTTCCGAAATTCGATACACATAATCTTTGAGGCACGCATTTAACAATTTAAATCTAAAAAAAAACATTCTTAAAAACTAAATTTTATTGTCAAAGTTTTTGCATTATCAAGAATATGAAAAAAAGATTTCAGAAAAAAAAAAAAAATTAAAAAAGGCAAAATTTTACCCCTGACTATAGCCTAGCGGTATAGAGTCCTTGAACCAAGTGACGTTCGTTTTATTGCTAAACTCCGGATTTGGGTCAAATTCTTCGCTTAAATGAAATCTACAACTCAAAGCAGAATCTTGAAAATACTGGCAAAATAGGCCAACGTGTTTTTAAGGAGCCAGTTATATTTGCTCATTTGTTTTAATATTTCATACTTTCAACTGTATGAGGCACCACAGGTGTAAAATTAAAACTACAAAATTGGGGAAGGCTGATTAGGTTAATCTGATTGGTGCCTCAAACTGTATATATACATGCTCTTCATGGTGCCTCAAACTGTATATATACATGTACATGCTCTTCGTGTTATTAATATTATTAGCTTGAAAACGGTGCTAGGATCTGCACTGAAACGTTGCGTATGAATAAACCCAGAAGTTGAAAATCCATAAAGTCTTACTTATTATGTCGTGTTTAAATTACTAAAAGTTTGGGTTTTTTATGCTTTTTGACGTGTTCCTTGGGGAACACTCACTAGTATGGCCTCGGATAGGGTTATCTTAATTAAATCCGCAGAGATAC
>JARFOD010105728.1:5387-16016 GCA_031763545.1 Mopalia muscosa
AATAGTTCGGATTATTATTATTATTATGGCTTTAAATTTTTTTTTTTTTTTTTGAAAGACATATTGAAATCGTTCAGATTATTATTATAGTTATTCATCTCTCTAATTAACTAAATCCAGTATAAGTAAAATGCTATCCTGATTTAATCAGAAACTAAATTCACTCGAAATGGCCTAGAGATAATACTTAAGTCTGACGTCATTTTGACACCATTTTGAATTTCTCCCTTTTAAAAATTTGAGTAATGGCTTAAATATGAGTGAATGAATAGCTCGGAAATTTAAAAGGCTTACAACCCATATCCAGCAAGGCTTAGTTTGGAAAATTTGTTTCGATCGGGTCAATGCTTTCATATATATGGTAGGTAAAACAAGTCACGTGACCACTATTTTTGAACTTCCGGTTTTTGAAGCATATCATTAAACGCGGATTTACTTCATGAGTAAAATCCGGTAGCGCTTTTTACCTGAGTTTAATAGATGTGACGTTATTTCCGGTCAAAGTTAGCAAAAGTGACGATTTCAACAGTTACCTGAAAGAAAACGGGTTGACACGGCATACTTTAATTTATGTAGATATAGGCCTGTGTCTGCACTTGATTGCGCAGTGAACACATTTATTGTCTGATTTTAATTACAAGACTTATAAAGCATCAAATTTGAATAAAGTTAAAAAATTGAAGTTGTGATTTAAATCATATTTTAAAGACATTGCATTATTTATCTTCACAAATTTCAAGGATTGAATAAGGCGTATGTCTTTATTTTTTAGGTTAAATTTAATGTCATAGTTCATAACAATAAAATTAGGAGGCCGATTAAATACAAGAGCAGATCAGAAAAATAGTATTAAAATGTCTTTAAATGAAGAACGCTTTATGATACGGATTTGTAATAAATACTGTAGTTTACTTTGGTGAAGATATTTCAAGTTTAAAAAAATTGGGGTATTTGGACGAGAAAA
This sequence comes from Mopalia muscosa, assembly GCA_031763545.1. Classification (NCBI taxonomy): domain Eukaryota; kingdom Metazoa; phylum Mollusca; class Polyplacophora; order Chitonida; family Mopaliidae; genus Mopalia; species Mopalia muscosa. The sequence goes on from JARFOD010105728.1 coordinate 6,352, forward strand.
TAAAAAGTTGTAAAATCCCATCGGAAGGTATTCTTCAACATGTAAAACCCTAACCACAACATTATTCAACCATTACTACTTAGCTGGCTGGGATAGCTCATATAGCAACGTATTCTTCTCGTAATACGAAGGTCGACAGTTCGATCCACCTAGATAAAATCATCTTTGTATTTTTTTTTCAATTTGTGATATAGAGAAATAAAGCAAACAAGATAGCGACTGCTATTTTATACATTTTAATTTCCTAAGCTTTCGAACATGACTATGTTCATCTTCAGAGGTAGATGGCAAAAGCATGAAAAAACTATTTACAGAGGCATTATATAATACATGTACAATACAAACATTAGCATACAATTAGCATAACATATAACTTGATCAATGTTTATACATACCGGACAATAACCTCATAAAGCTTAGGAAATTAAAATGTATAGAATAGCAGTCGCTATCTTGTTTGTTTTAAATCTAGTGAAACCACAAGTATATTAGAGAAATAAAAGTTTAGTTTTTCAGAGAAAATATCTTGAATTTGAAAGCCATATAACCGTTTGTACGGTTATAGCCTCTAGTTTTTTTTATATGGAATACTTCGACCTCATAAATCAATTATTACTAATTCTCTCTGACCGCTTGGGTGTTGGAGCAGCACGGTAGTGTTCTCAATCTGCTCTGCTCTGTTCACCTCCTATGAATGGCCTTACAGTTTTCTGTAAATATCTCTAAGTACTTTGGCAGGCCACGGCAAAAAGGGTAAGAAACGGACAAAGACAGACAGCCCTAGTGAAAAATCTCCTACAGATGTACAAATTTCGGTCCCCACTACGCAGAAATCCAACAACCCAACACAAGCTTCCGATGTTTTTGGACTCACTGGATATACGCCATTGATGACTAACAGTCCTACAGCAGGTTATTTTGGTCAACAGGTAGGAAACATCCCAAATCCATTTCCTAATCCATACAGTCAGACCTTTTCGCCCGATGCTCAGACTGAAATTTTGGACAAACTAACGTCCATTGAAAATAAATTATCTAAATTGGAAAGTCTTGAGAAGCTGACGGACAATCTAATCGGTCGAGTAGTGGCGGTTGAAAATGTGGTGAAACAGAATAAACAAAGTTTTGTTGAACTTGAGGATAGCAGGAAATATCTGAGTGCAAAATTTGAGTCTATCAGTAGTGATCTTCTATCGATTAAAGAGAAGCAGAGTGAAATCATCGAACAAAAAGATAAATTAGAAGAAAGTGTGGATCGTGTTGAAGGGAAGATTATAGACTTGGAGGCCCGATCACGTAGAAACAATTTGATTTTTAAAGATATCGAAGAGAATGATGGTGAAATATGTGAAAATACGATCAGAAACTTCATTGAGAAAGAAATGGGGTTCAGAAGAGAGGACACTAATTCAATTCAATTTCAACGCGTTCATAGACTTTGTCGTAAACGTGCGGGTCTCACACGCTCAATTATTGCAGCGTTTGTTCACCAGCCACAACGTGAAAGTGTGAAATCTGCAGCTCGTTTATTGGCAGGCAAGCAGTTTAGTATATATGAAGACTTCCCTGTAGAAATTAGAGTTGCCCGAAAACAGCTACCGCCTGAGCTCAAAGCCAGAAAACAAAGAGGCAAAAAGGCGTCTATTGTTTATCCTGCCAAACTACTGAGTAATGTTCAGCTTGTTCGCGAAGTGCCCGTGCTTCAAAATCTCAAGCAGGGCTAGGGTTACGTAATTCAGGGACGAGCGCTCGAAACCCCCAAAAACTCAACTCACGAAGCTCATGTCAACAGTTTCGCTCAAAATCACGATAATGTTTACAATACTGATTTCTGTGTGTGTGTCTGGAATGTCAACGGTCTTAGAAAGCATGTATGTGATGAAGATTTCTTGAACAAAATTAGAAAACACGATCTATTAGTTCTTTCCAAAACATGGTGCACCGTCCATGGATGTCCTGATTTGGATGGCTACACTGGTTATTTCTTACCAGCTATAAGACGCTTCAAAGCTGGTGGTCCAAGTGGGGGCCTAGCTTTTTATGTGAAATCTAAATATGAAAACGGTGTAACAGTGTTAGAGAAAAGTTCATCTGGTGCTTTTTGGATAAAACTAAGTAAATCTGTAACAGGGACAAATAAGGATTGTGTTTATTGTGCAGTATATATGCCACCTGGAAAACCCAATCTTGAACAGAACGATACGATTTTTGATCAAATCGAAGACGATCTTACAGAATTAAACATTGCTGACAGTTATGTCTTTATATGTGGTGACTTTAATGCCAGAACTGGCAACCTGCCAGATCAGATATATGTTACTGGTCTGCTGAAATATTTGAATACTGTTGAAAGTGATAGCAACTGTGTCAATTCTGTTTCTCTGACAAAACGTTCTTCTCAAGACACAACCATTAATACACACGGTCCTAGATTGATTGCATTGTGCAAATCCAGTAACTTATGCATCACTAATGGAAAAACTGATAAGAATATACCTGGTCAAAACACGTTCATATGTGAGAGAGGATCTAGTACTGTGGACTATCTGTTGACTTATCCCGATCTCATCAAAAATATCAGACACTTTAAAATTGGTGATGCAACTGAGTTCTCCGACCACTGCCCAGTATTATTCAGTTTGTACAGATTTAAAGACGTTGTAAATCTTTATGAGAAAATAACTGTTAATAAAATACTTTGTTCTGACTCAAAAACAGATGAATTTAAACACGAACTACTGAAAAAGATTCCAGCTCTAGAACGAAGCGTCGAAAATATTGACAATGATGACATTGGTGTGGTAATCTCCGAATTAGCAAACACTTTATTTGATAAGACCTATAAAGTGCATGGTAAAAAAATAATATTTAGCAACCAAAGCCACGATACAAAATGTAACAATAGATCGACGTCTAAATGGCTCAATGATGAAGTTTAGACAAAATAGTACTGTATATTTAAATGACTTTATAAGTGCAAAACGTGAATATAATACAGCAGAGCGACGGGCTCGTGTTAAGTACAGTAATGATCAACATTACGACATTTATCAAATGCAAACCGTCAAACATGTCACCCAATCTAGACAAATTAATACAAATGTTCCTACGGGACAGTTATTTGCTCATTTCAGTAAAGTGTTGGGAGGGGATTTGCCGCAGCGTACTGAAAGTTTTCCGAGTGAAAAGACAGACTCCTATCGAAAGGAAATAAACTTTGTTATGTTAAAATGCCCAATAACGGACAGAGAAGTACACGAAGCTGTTTGTAATTTAAAGCGAAATAAAGCTTGTGGTTTGGATAACCTAAGTGCCGAATTTTTTATTGAAGGTAAATCTATTTAAAATTCAGTTTTGGTCAAACTGTTTAACCATTTATTTGACAATGCGTTTTATCCTGATTGTTTGGCAAAAAATGTCCTCATACCTATCTACAAAAAAGGGGAAAAAAAATGATCCAAATAATTATAGGGGAATAATCCTCATTAGTGTTTTTTCAAAACTGTATTCGATTGTATTGAATGAACGATTGCACAGATGGTCAGAAACCAATAGTATACTCAGTGAGTTTCAATATGGTTTTAGAAAAGGTGTTGGGACAATTGACTGTATTTTCGTCTTGTACAATGTAATATATAAATGTATCCAAGATAGGCAAAAACTTGTGCTTTTGTTGAACTCGAGAAGACTTTTGACACCGTAGATAGGTTTTCTCTATGGTACAAATTATCTGAAATTGCTTGTAGCATGAAATTTGTTTGAGCTGTAAAATCTATATATACGGATGTAGAAAATTGCCTGCGTAGTAATAATGAATTGTCAGACTATTTCACTCAGAATGCTGGAGTAAAACAAGGTGAACCATTGTCACCGATTTTATTTTTCTTTGTATGTCAATGACCTGTATTCGGAACATCTGATTTGAGTGATATCAGTGTCATATTAAATGAATTACAAATGTTCCTTTTGCTTTTTGCGGATGATACGGTTTTATTTTCCAAATCTCATGGGTGTTTACAAAAGCTTTTATATGGATATATGAGCTATTTTCAAAGATTGAACATGAAGGTGATTACAAGAAAAAAAATTATTGTTTTCGGTAATTAAAAGTTCAGAGGTTGTTATAATTGGGAAACGGATAATGAGAATATCGAAATTGTTGATAATTTAAATTATTTAGGAGTTAATCTAAAACACAATCTTAACATGAAATCCTGTCACATTGACATCATCGAAAAAGCCAAACATACTGCACATTCATGACGGCAATGCTAGTATAAACTTGATGCAGATTGTTCTACTAAACTCGAAATTTTGAATAGAATCGTAAAACCGATACTATTATATGGTTGTGAATTATAGGGTCTTGTGGATATAAAAGAAATAGATTCCGTGTCCTTGCATTATTGTTAACTTTGCTCATATAAAAACAACCTGGGCTTTTAAATCTTACATGTTCCAAAAGCAAAGCGTATCTCGCAACATGAAGGTGTATAATTGGTCTAAAGAGCTAAGGACATTATAAAAAAATATTTGTAATTATTCACCTTTTCTATATGTATGTCTGTATGTATGTAATTTATATTTGTATGGAAAAGAGCGGAATAGCTCGTTTCTGAATAAACTTGAACTTGATAACCTTAACCTACCCTTACTTTTTACCAATAAAGAACTATACCCAAAATATTTTCAAGGTAGTTTTATCACAATTAATTTTATAATGTGAAAGTCATTTTCTATATTTGTGATGAAATTTAGAGTATTCCTGAACAGTTGTTCCCACCTATACTTCAATTTACATACTCATTGCTTTACATGCTAAAATATAACTGTTGTATTTACATGTATCTATTATGTGTCAAATTTCTTTTTTATTTACAATATGCATGATGAATTAAGCGGGTTCTATGAGGATATAGACAAAAAGGTTATTGTATTTCATTACCGTGAAAATACAATAATTTGAATTTCTCTACGAAAATGTCATTGTATTATAAAAACGTCATATTTCCATAGTTTTTTCATCCACAATAAATATTTTACCTGGAAACAGAATACAAGGGACACAACTACTGGAGGATTTTCCCAGACTCTGTACAATAATAGGCTGACTGGAGCTGTGGCTGTCTCCACGTCAGTGCTGTTGTTTCTGGTCTCAAGAACCTCACCTCTCTTCGACTGCAGTCCTCTTTTGCCGTTTCCGGTGGACATTTTGAACCAGTTGAAATTATTTATTAACCAATATTTAGCTATAAAGAAAAAAAGCAGTAATTAGTTCAGTGCAGACTTGTCCGCTCTGTTAAAGGTGTTTGTATTATTGTGAGAACATTTGTTAATATGTTAACGCTATATTTTGTTAATCGACAAAACTCATATATTTATAAACACAGAGAAAAGAAAATGTACAAACTTCCACTTTGGATAGAAAACATTAAACAACTATCGTGTTAATTATTAGTTACGTTATTTATATAATACTAGTTTCCTTTTGTGATGTGTTTATGCTTTAATCCATACTGTTAAACTGTTAGCCACCTGGCATACATGTAGACCCCAGCCACACAGCCCTATTCCGCGGGGTATTATGATAATTGATCGCCTGGCTATTTGTTGTGACCACCACTACAGATTGGAAATGGTATTTTGTCCTTCTGAAGCGGCATATTAAAACAGAAAATTAAGACAAATAACTTAATTTGTATGCTAAATATCTTTTAAATTTTGGTAATTTGATTGGATTTGGATTTCTTTTATTTCACCAGAATAACATACAGATACATTTTATTGATGCTTTACAAAAGCTGGCAGGAATAAAACCCCTTAGGGCTTGTTTTATCCCATATATCATCCGATAAAGATAATTTAACATTGGTGAACAACGTCGATTGGATTAAATTAGATAGTTATATACATACACGTGTCTTTATTTAAGAGAAAGAAAAAGCCCGCTTCCATTTGGTGAAAGCACCAACCTGGTCAACCAGGAACACGAGCCCAAGTCACAGAGCAGGCGTCACAGAGCTGGCAGCAAAACGTTCCCTCCCCGCAACGAAAACAAACGCTCTTCAAAAAAGAAAGGCAAAAGGGAATATTCAGAGTTGACATATATGTTATTCAAATTAATTGAAATCACAATGTCATCAATGTACATATATGAAATTCAGCTCGATGACACATTGGTGTATGGAACACCCGTCTCGGAATTTACACCATCTGCCTACACAACTGTCCACCAGGTGGAGCCAAAGGCAATACCTTGTGTGACCACCCCTTGCAGCCAGAACTGCGCGACATCGCCTGGGCATGGAACGAATCAATCTTTGGATGTTCCTCTGTGGAATCCTTCCCCACTCTTCCTACAACATGTGGAACAGCTGATCAAGGGTCACTGGTGGATTTTGGAACTGACGCACTCGTCTATCGATTTTGTCCCACAGATGCTCGATAGGGTTCAAATCCCGAGATTTGGAGGGCCATGCAAGGACATTGAAGTTGTTGCTGGCGAGGTAGTACACTGTAGCACGTGCCGTGTGGGGTCGAGCATTATCGTGTCGGAATAGCTGCCTCTGGCGGTCAACAAGCGGAAGGACGTGTGGACGGAGAATGTCATCAATGTAGCGATTGGCTGTCAAATTGCCCCTCACCAGAATGAGTTCCGATTTTCTGTTGTAGGAGATGGCACCTCGCCGGGACGACATTAGGAGGGAGAGCGACATTAGGGCGGTCTACAGTGCACACAAGGTAAAGAGAGTAATTTTGTAACTATGGCTCCACACAAACTTTCAATCAATCTACTCCCACAGTATCATGAGGATTCTTCACATCAATGTACAATGGGGAAACTCGCATTGGTAAAGCGATAAAAATCAATTAAGTAGCTAGGATCAGTGGGCGTATAGTTCGTCATACTAGTTGAAGGCTTATAGCCTATATATAGGGTCATTGGCCCGAAAGCCAATTTTACTGCATGCTTGTTGAAACAGAATAATACTGTTTTGGACCTGTCAATGAGGGTTCAAGTTGGCTATGTATCAAATGAAATCAAACACATGAAAGTATGGTCGTCCAGCAGTACATGGCATGGTACAAGTTTACAGTACTATAGTACCTATAGGCCTACGACCAATGGTAGCTGACATTTTGGGCGTGGCTAAGCCTATTCATGACATGAGCGAAAATTATATAGCATTATGCAACACAACTACTGGTGCCCATTTTATCTCCGAGTATGCTTTTTTTTTTTTGCAGAGAGGAGCATTGCTTTAAATTTCTGAAAGCACCAGTGTGACAGAGAGCAAACATAAGTTTAACGAATGTATAGATATACCTGGGATTTAGAAATAATAATATCCCTGCACATCTGTTTAAAATGATTGTTTATGGTTACTCTTCTGGCCGATTACGCAGCCCTTCAGTTAAAGATCAGTTTGTGTTTAATATGTATTCATGTAGAATAATTCCAATAAACTATTTTCTATCTGATGTGATATGTAACAAGACAAACAAAAGGCTGGTACAAGCAAATATATATTTCACACAGGCACACGTCAGTAAACTTCTGATGAGGCGTTTCAAACAGGGAGCCATATGTTGGATAACATTTTATTACTTTATACAGGATCATGCCAAGTTACGTTTAAACTGGAGCATTTTAGTTTTGTGGTAATGGTTCTGAATACAGTGAGCATTGTTAACGCTACAAGAAGCCCGTCAACTTCGGCAATGTATTCATATTTTATAACGTGTACTTATAAAATGTATCATTATATATGTAAAATTATACAGAATTACCATGGATGTTTATGTTACGTTATGATCGCTGGAAGTATATGAGTTTTATTGCTGTATGCAAGCTCAGATAACAATTGCAAATAAAACCTAACCCAAAAATGACATTTTCCAGTCAACGCTATCAGTCAATGTTTTAAACATTTTTTAAATCTCCATGTAACATAGCCTACAATTTGAGTGTCGCCCCCATCCATGTCGAACAAGAAACTTTTGGAACTTTACCATCCTCCTGCCTGGCTAGAGGGAAAAGTAAAATATCATCCAAAATATACCATAAAGGTTTGTATACTCAACTTTTTTCATGTCAGGACAAAGATGGCTTTACCGTCTGAGGACATGGTTACGATTGTATACGATTGGCTTAGTTAATATGTTACGAATATTGCGAAACCTCAGGACTGTTAAGATTCAGACATAAATGTTTAGGAAAGATAACTCCACTAAGATTCAAATATATCCGTTCTTATACAGCCATAAGAATGACAGCATATTTTGCAGTCAACGTACTCATGAAATTTCACCGTACTCTCCAATTCCGGATATTTTTCCATTCTCCCCGATTCCTTATATTTCCCCATTCTCCCCAATTCCTGATATTTCACCTTTTCCCCCCAATTCCTGATATTTCTCCCGTCTCCCCGATTATTGATACTTGACCATTTCACAAAAAAATAGGATTGATGGTTCTAGTATTTCAAGGAATTTGAAATTGTCATCAGCCAATTTCAACATTTGACCACATATTATGCTGTTGCGAGGATAACATTTCAGTGTGTGTGATGCTGTCTTCAGAAAAGTTCAGCTTGTATCAATCTGTCATTTAGAGGTTCCAATATTTCAGCGTATATCAATCTGTCATTTAGAGATTCCAATATTTCAGCGTATATCAATCTGTCATTTAAAGATTCCAATATTTCAGCGTGTATCAATCTGTCATTTAGAGATTCCAATATTTCAGCGTATATCAATCTGTCATTTAGAGATTCCAATATTTCAGCGTATATCAATCTGTCATTTAGATATTCCAATATTTGAGCATGTATCAATCTGTCATTTAGAAGTTCCAATATTTCAGCGTGTATCAATCTGTCATTTAGAGGTTCCAATATTCCAACGTGTATCAATCTGTCATTTAGGGATTCCAATATTTCATCGTGTATCAATTCGCATTTAAAGGTACCAATATTTCAGCGTGTATCAATTTGTCATGTAGATGTTCTAATATTTCAGCCTGTATTAACTTGTCATTTAAAGGATCCAATATTTCAGCGTGTATCAATCTGTCATTTAGAGGTTCCAATATTTCAGCGTGTATCAATTTGTCATTTAGAGATACCAATATTTCAGCGTGTATCAATTTGTCATTTAGGGATTCCAATATTTCAGCTTGTATCAATTTTTTATTTCGAGGTTACAATATTCCAATGTGTATCCAACTGTCATGTAGAGGATCCAATATTTCACATGTATCAATCTGTCATTTAGTGATTCCTATATTTCAGCGTGTATCAATTTGTCATTTAAAGGTCCCAATATCTCAGCGTGTATCAGTTTGTCATTTAGATGTTCCAATATTTCAACATGTATCAATCTGTCATTTAAAGGTTCCAATATTCCAACGTGTATCAATCTGTCATTTAGAGGTTCCAATATTTCAGCGTGTATCAGTTTGTCATTTAGATGTTCCAATATTTCAGCGTGTATCAATTTGTCATTTAAAGGATCCAATATTCCAACGTGTATCAATCTGTCATTTAGTGATTCCAATATTTCAGCGTGTATCAACTTGTCATTTAAAGGTTCCAATATTTCAGCGTGTATCAGTTTGTCATTTAGATGTTCCAATATTTCAGCGTGTATCAATTTGTCATTTA
>JARFOD010105749.1:0-16015 GCA_031763545.1 Mopalia muscosa
TGATATACGGCATTGAAAACAATGTTAAATGAATTCAATAACTCAAAACCTGCTGCCATACAAGTTAAACATTTTGATCGAAAGTAAAACTTTAAATGGTTATTTCAACGCAATTATTTAACTTTGATTTAGTGTGTGCTTTGTACAGTAATGGCACTCCTTGGCTGCTACAGACGCTTTTGATATGGCCGAACGGAAAGTTCCGCGTGAACAAAAGCTTTTTAAGTGGAAGGAGCATATTGCATGGCTAGAATTTGATGACAATAAATTAAAATATATGCTATGCATTAAATGGAACTCAAAGCTAATTTAGTCACGTAATTACTGTCCTACATGTAATTTCGTTGAGGGGTGTCAAAACAAGGCAGTCTGGCGAGTCCACTTTTTGGAGGGAACCAATTGAAAACCGCGAACGAAACCAGTTTGGCACGAGGCTGAGAGTACATGAGAACTTCCAAAAACGCGTCAAAAATAGCTGCAGTGACATATGAGAGAACGCGCGCCTACTTTTTGTCAAGACCCTTTGCAAAAAGATATAATCCCGATTTTGTTTTTATTTAAACGAAATTTAAACAATCCTGCAGAGATTGTTTGCATAACCCGAGGAGTTGTGCATAAATATATATTTTTTTAAATATAAATTTTCATTCGGTTATCTTAACTGAGGCCGTTGACCACATGTCAAACACGGCAGACAGAATGGCGTCTACTAGCACTTGCCATAGATCTGCTCTCGGCGTTTAAAAAAAATTTCAAAATTTTGTGGATATTTTTTCATAATTTTTCATTTTTTTTCAATTGCCTTTTTCATCAAAAGTCATCAATATTCATCTTCAGAACAGCAAATCTATGACAAATAACCAACTTTACCGAAAATATTCACAATTTTCCCATCAAATTTTGAAGATTATTACATTAGTGGTTGAAGTCGCTACTTGCATTTTCAACCACTAATGTAATAACTTTTTTCAAATATCATTTTTTCATCAAAAATCATTTAAATACGTCTTCAGAACAGTAAATCTATAAAAAAAAATAACCAACTTTGAAGAAAAAAATTCTAATTTTTTTTATTTCTTTTTTTCAAATTTTTTTTTTTTTTTTTAAAATCACCTTTTTTATCAAAAGACATCTATATTCATCTTCAGAACAGCAAATCTATGTCAAATAACCAACTTACAGAATATATTTACGATTTTCCCATCAAGTTTTGAAGATTATTACATCAGTGGTTCAAGTCGACACTTGCAGTAAATCTACTGTTCTGAAGATGAATATAGACGACTTGATGAAAAAGGCGATTTTAAAAAAAAACAATATTGAAAAAAAAAATCAACAAAATTTTGAAAAAAAAATTTTGACATTTTTTTCTTCAAAGTCGATTATTTTTAATGGATTTACTGTTCTGAAGACATATTTAGCTGATTTTTGATGAAAAAATGATATGCGAAAAAAGTTATTACATTAGTGGTTGAAAATGCAAGTGTCGACTTCAACCACTTATGTAATAATTTGATGGGAAAATCGTAAATATTTTCTGTAAAGTTTGTTATTTGTCATAGATTTAATGTTCTGAAGTTGAATATAGATGACTTTTGATGAAAAAGGTGATTAAAAAAAAAAAAAAAATTGAAAAAAAAATTTGAAATTTTTTGGTTAATGGATTTATTGTTCTGAAGACGTATTTAGATGATTTTTGATGAAAAACTGATATGTGAACAAAAGTTATTACATTAGTGAATTTTTATTGTACATTAGTGGTTGCTACATGGTTCTGGTCTTCATCTGATAAAGAAAGGTTGTTTTATGACAAGTGTTGATCTTAAGGATGCTTACTACACTGTTTATGTGAACCCAGATTTTTGCAAATACCTGCGGTTCCCTTGGAAAGATAAATTGTTCAATACACATGTGTACCCAATTGTCTTAGTCCAGGACCACAGATCTTCACCAAAATAATGAAAATAAATTGTCTGGGGTATGACATGTTTCATGGGCCAAAGACAATTGTTATTTGCACCCCGGTCTGAAAAGGCCTCAGATGTCAAATATCCATACAGCTTTCCAAATACTACCAACTAGACTTATTGAAGACATGAAAACATAGTATTTTACAAATAATTATCATATTTGGGAAAATTTGTTGATTTTGAAAAATTAACGTGTAAGGTCGTATGGACAAGAATCCTACTCCACCCCTAAAAAAACCGAATTTTAATATATCTGTGAAAAAAAGGTAATTGATGTAAAATATAAATTTTTTCTGTTTTTCTATATTTCTTTTCTATAATTCTTTAGCTAAATTACTTTTGCGAACGTTTATCAATGACTCTATCTGTCCGTATACGTGTAACGTTAGCGGCATCTTATTTTCGTTTCGTCTTCGGTTTGAATCAGAATTTTATATGCAGCCGGTGTATTCAGAAAGAGGTGGTCCTGTTTGGGCGCGAATTTCGACAAGATGGCGATTCAAACAAGCTAGAGTGACAGTGTAAAGGGTAAGTTTTTGCTTTTCTGTCAGAATTTGTCACGTTAGTCGTCTTGTAAAGTTAGCATGCTTTAAGAGTGATGTTATTTCTGTTCGGGGAATTTTGATTTTTCTTTACGCCGTGGACTGGGGCTTTTAGCTGAGTAATTGCAACAATGGCCCAAGTTTTCATTCACATGATGTGTTGGTGAGCGCTAATGTTGCTCCGAAAGAAAGATGCATTTTGGCGAACGTGTTGTCTCAAACAGACTTTTGTGTTAATGTTGTGGGTTAAGACAGACTTTAGTATTTGTTTGCGACATTGTTTAAATTATAGACAGACAAATCAACCGGACTCGTATCTCGTGCTAAAGTTCGACTTTATCAGACAGGTACCATTTTAAAAATCAGATGGGTGGAGCAAACATTACTGAATTTAGACAGATACACATGTGAAAAGAAAATTGAATAACAGGAAAATTTTTAAATTTTGAATTTAATGACAGCAAGGCTCACAAAATAAGAGAAAACTATGTAGGCTTTCTTCATAATAAGAATTGATCTTTAAATTTGTTAAATTTCATTTTCCAGGTAAAATATGAATCATAATTGAAAAATAATAAATCATGAAACAAATGTAAAATTAATAACTATTTATTTCTTTAAATGTTGTTAGCTATAATGATATAGGCCAAAACATCTTAATATTGAATATGGTAGCCCGAAAGAAAGTTCAGTAACTTTTATTTGGCACAGGAACCGCAGCATATTTGGGGAACTTAAATAATAAATAAAATTGAATGATAAAACCTCTTAAGGGACATTGGGGCTTTGGCTTTGTGGTAGCGAGTGCGCTTCCTAAACTGAACCTGCTTTGATTTACCGTTCACCCGATTGAGTCCGCCTGTAGACCATCAGGTATATGAGCGAGTCACATGTTGTGGCTCCGGCAATCGCGGAGGTGGTTTTTACGAGGTTTACTCTCGGTTTTCCACTGTAATAAGGCTGTGTACATTGTGAAGGGGACAATTTGTTGTCATATAAGTGAAATACCCTTGAGTATTACGTTAAAACACCAATCAAACAAAACTTAAGTGATTGGTCTTGAATAAATAAAAATTATAAATAAGTTGTTTCCAAAACATTTAATAAAATAACTAAATAGGTGAGACCTTCACAACATAATCGATTGGATGACCACATTAACTTCTCAAACCCAATTTAATACTTCTTTGTATGTTTTCAGAAAAATATCATGAAAGAGAAAAGCTTTTGATAACAAAGACCTAACACCTGCAAAAGTAAGGTGCACTCTTGGATCTAGACTGAACCAAACATTCAAAGTTTTGCCAACTGCAATAAAAAAGGCTGCAGCTTAAATCTTGAGCAAATATAATGACAAGCCAAAGGAAAATATCAACAGAGTTAAAACTGAACAGGAAAACCATATCTAGGGCTGAAAAGCAAGGCGTAAGGCAAAAGCAACTAAAAACAAAAGTTGACAAATTAAAGGTGACTAGTTTCTACAAATGAGAAGACATTTCAAGGCAGTTACCTGGGAAACGTTACGCTACAAAAGAGGACCCTGGGTTTGTCATTCAGATGTCGCTGAAAGCGGCGTTTGCTATATTTAGAAAGGACAATCCACTGGAAAAGATTGGGTTTACTAAATTTACACTGCTGAGGCCTCGAAATGTGCATGTTATATCAATGAGCCACAGAGATTTTTGTCTTTGTATTTATTGTTTAAACATTAAATACAAGATGTTTGCTCTAAATCGTATGGTGACCCAATCTGTTAAGTTAACAGATGAAAACGCATTAGTAGATATGCTGATGTGTGAAAAGTCAGATGGAGCCCAGTTTCACGAGCCAGAATGTGTATTGGGGACCTGCATTGAATGCTCAGATTTAAGAAAAAACATATATAAGTTTTATGAAAATGTAGATTCAACAACCTTAGTAAAATTGAACCACTGGGAAAGAAAGATGACAGATGATGGCAAAAATAAACGAATCTTGGTGGGTAGAGAGAGAAAGCATGGAAGTTCTTTTGGAAGAGCTAGTTGCTGATGTGTGTCATCCCTTCCAAGGAACAATGTTCATTTCTCATATATTTGTAGTCCCGTGAGGGAGCAAGTGGGCCATGGCCCTGCAGAATACTCCCTCGGCTTCCTCGGTCGATCGTAAGAGGCAAGAAAAGAGGTCGCTTTCTGTCAGAGCTAAAGGGTAACGGGAAGCAGATTTGTTTGTGATGTTCTGTATTTCTGTCCGTTGTACGACGTTAAACACCAATCAAACAAACAAACAAACATATATTTGTAGCTCATTGGCAATATAAGCAATACAATCTATTGAAATCTACCCCAAGAGTGGCTCCTGATGGTGATAGATTTTGCAAAAAACAAAAGGGTTTTTACTAGGATGAAATCAAAGAGGCTTTTTTTGGTCAAAATCAAATAACTGTTCACCCAATAGTCATGTTTTACCTCAATGATGAACAGAAACTTGTCCAAGATAGTCTGATTTGTATCTCAGAAGATCGCATACATGATGTTCAAGCTGTAAAGCACTTCATGAATCTTGCAGACAATTATTTGAAAGAAAATAATGTGTTTGTCACTAAACAGTTTGTCTTTAGTGACAGTTGCCCAGCACAATATAAAAGCAACAAAGCTTTTGCAGACCTGAGCCTGTCCAAGTTGGTAATGGACAGAAATTTTTTGGGGTCAGAACATGGAAAGGGGGAGTCGGACAGAGAAACAGGTGTAGTAAACTGAGCTGTAGACAGAGCCATTATTGGACAGAGAATAGTTATTCAAAATGCTACAGACATGTACAAGTGGTGTAAAGCTCTGGAAATATATGAAGACCTATCAAAGAGACACTTGTTATATTTCTGAAAAGAAATAAAGAGAAATTGGCCATATGTGGAATTATCAACATTAAAGGGTTGTGGAAAGATTCATTAAACAAAGATGACTCCTTCCAAACCTTACTGCTCAACAGTTCGAGACCTATCTTGTTTCTGCAAGTTTTGTAGATTGGGGACAACATGGAGATGTTTAAACAGTTCTCCCAACGAAAACTCACATTGAAGCCAACTGAACTATCTGTAGTGTCGGATAAAGACCAGGGTTTGGATCATTTGGAAGGTAAATATACATGTGTTTTCCTTGTACATTTATACTCCGTGTCAATAAACCTGACTGTTATGTAAGTAAAATGATTTGAGTAACCAAATCCAAATCAGATAAAAGAAAAAGTCTGAGCTATAGTAGAACCACTTCATACTTTTGCCAGTGTACTGATAAGTATGTATGATATCATTATAAGGTAGTCATCACTAACCACCGCTGCTATATCATATAATTAAAATATTGGATGTTTTATAATAACAGCAAAAAATGATTTACCACAGGAAAGAAAAAAAACAACCTCGTTTTTTGTTGCACAGTTATTCTAGTGTTGATTTGGACCTTGATGATTTAGGTAAGGGTGCTCAGAGATAAGGGCATCAGGAATTTAACCGTTTTATGTGTTTCTTGTGCCTGTTTTGATGTTGCCTGTGATGTCAATGTTTTTTTCCTCCACCCATCAGCCTGGCACACCGTCATTATATATATAGGGAAAAAGACTCCTGATAAAGGTGTTGAACCAATCAATCTTACTGGCCTAAATATTTATTCATTAGTCTTTTTTTTTTTTGTACTTTTAAAAAATGTATATGTCTTTCAAATATAATCATTCTATTTACTTTCAGACCGCATTGATGTACATGAACCTATTAAAGAAAAGACTAATGATTGTGTCTCAAAACTAAAAAGGTAAAAAAAAAATTTAATGATAAAATGAGTCGCCAAATGAGGACACATGGTCTATCCACTATGAACTATCTGCATTGGTTTTATACATAATAACAAACAAGATATACTCACCTTATAACTTGTAAAACATGTCTTTTAGAACAGGAATACTGTTAAACAAAATAAATTGCAATTTACTTGATACTTATCTTGATATCCAATGTTTTCTTCAGCAATATAACAGGGAATTTCATTAAAGCTCATATGGCTCTAGCATATACCCTGCTGTAGTATGTATACTAGAAGGTTCTGTTCAAATGTTTTTCACAATAAAAAAAGGGACCATGTTTGTTTTTGGAATTACAATACATAGTAATCCTCAGCTTACCCTGGCTTTTCACTTCATAAAATACCTTCTATGCCAGTGTTGATTTGAGGTGACCTAGGTATTCTTTTTATTTCACTTTTTTATATAAAAATTTCCAGTTCTGTTTTCTAATTATATTTGTTTGTGTTTTGTGATTTGTACAATTCAAACACTGTAATACTCAGCAAGATGAGACAAAATATTCCACATCTTACATTCTTAGTATGGTTATTTACTGTTTGAGTTAATTGTCGTCATATCAGTGAATAAGTGAATTTTGCCTGTGGAATTAAAACACCAATTAGTGTGGTTGAAGTTTATTCAGTCTGTTTGCTTTGTGGGAACATCAATTTTTCAATTTATAATTATCACTTCACACTCTTTAGAAGTACACTGCTATCACACTAAGTGAAATACCATTGGACAAAGCATATACACCAATGAATCAATCAATCCAGACAATAAGTTGCAGAATTTATGGCCAGAAATATTTTGTTTTTAATTTCAGGTTGTGTCTACTCCAGAGGGTTATGATGAACCTCCACCATCTGCCATTTATGGCAGCACCAACATCATTAGAATCATGTGATCTGTGGAGGCTAGATGACACAACATACCTCATGGCCAATGAAGTCTTGGGCTCTTTACCTGCCCCAAATATTGTTACCAGGGGAACAAGAATACTCTATCAGTTCTCACTCTATGTTTGTTTGATTAGTGTTTAATGTCATACTCAAGGTTATTTCACTTATATGACAACAGATCATCCACTTCTCACTACTCCTTGCCTAATTACAGTTGAAAACAGAGAAGAAACCTTGTAAAAACCACTCCAGCGATTGCTGGAGCCACATCGTGGGATCTAGCGAATCAAAGACATTCAGAGGCATTGTCTGTATTTAGCCTGTAACATTAGCATTACATACAGCCATCAAGGGACACTTTATTCCTAGTAGCATTAACTATTATTTGTAAAATTGTAAAGAAAAAATATCAATGTGAAAATTTAGCAGATATGTATAGATACTTTGTCTTCGTTAAATTTGTATTTTTTTAGATATTGAAATTTCAATGAGAAAGTAGTCCGTCCATCAGTCTGTCATACACTTAAAAATGGGTAATAACTCCCTTTTCACCTTTAATGTTGTTGGTACTACAGTGTGACTTTCTAAAGTATAACTTGCACAGATATTCTCACAAATAACCTGGCTTGTCCGTCTCACTCATCTTTGAAGTAACTTTAGCAATGAAGATTAAAGGCTTTATTTTTCATTCTGATAGACTAAAATAAATAACCTAAAACCAGAAAAAATAAGAAAATTATCACAGGGATAGCAATCAGTATAATTATTCTCTAGAATTATTCTTCCTGCAAGTTGATTTATGGGTGAAGACGCATTTCTTGGTGACATTTTGTTGCTAATGTCGCTTAATGTCCGTCTGCTAATAACATTAGCAACCTGGAAAAACCTTGGAAAAATCATAGTAAAAACACTACAAATCTCCAAACCCTGGGATAAAATCCACAGCAATAAAATATGCATGGGAGTTACCCATTCATTTCATTTTTATTTTTTTTGTTTCTTTACAACAAACACAACATAAAATCTAGTGTCTGTCCGCACATGGATTTTCTATTTCAATCAATGTTTTCTTTATTCTGTTTTTATTCAGATGACATAAGTAAAATATGATTTCATTAAATTACACTTTCATCTTTGTAAAGGTACTTTGAACAAACCGTGGTACTCAAAACATTATTATGTTGTTGTAAAGGCCAAACTGAAATTCATGTGCTGCTTTGGTTGTGAGTTTGCCACATCGAACAAAAATCAATGCAGAATTGTCAAATATTATAAAGTTATCTAATAAAAGTGCTAAACATAAAGAGCGGTGTTATCTTGTTATTTCAGACCATTTTCTGTCCATAAAACCCCAATTTAAATTTGAAGATGCCGATTGCCATTTGGCCCTTATTAAAATGAAACATGTCGTATATTGATGAGAGTTTATTTACACATGAGAACAAAAACACCTGTATAATTCACACCATGGTCAGTGTGAATACTTTCACCTCACTTGGTTCCTGGTTCATCCAGCAAAGTCGCAACTGGAACCTGTTCAATGTATCATATTTATAGGTTTCTGGTTGGATTCGAATAATATGCACGTCTGTATGGATGGCAGTAAAGGTGTGGTTATTCAAGCATTAGAAGACGAATTCTGTGTTCAAAAGCTGTAAAAATCATAACAATTGCCCAGTTTTTGGGAATGGTTATCGTAGCTTTTCTGGCTGTTAGGTTTGGGAAACTTCACTACAGAAATTTGGAAATAGAGAAAACCCAATCACTTCAGTTGAACTATGGTAACTTTGATAAAAACATGTGTGTTTATGAAGAGGGCAAAATTGAAGTTACATGGTGTATAAACAACCCCTACACCAGATGTACTAAAGCAATCAGACCCCAGTCAAGAAGGCTGTAACACCAAGGCTGATAAAGCATCTCGTAATTTCTCAGAAAGAACAGAATTGATACTAGACTGCACTGTATTCAATAAAATCTAAGCAATTGACAATCGTCATGGAGTTTATAAATAGACTTATTTGCTTCAAGGATTAACCATCAGCTTGAACAGTACTGTAGCTGGAAGCTAGATCTAGGTGCTTTCCATATTGATGCATTCACTCTTACAGAGAGCATTAAAATATTCTATGCCTGTTTGATAGGTATTTCTGTTTGATAGGTAAATGTCTTAAAAAGGTCATTGATGATTGTGCAACAGGTATATTTATTGCACAGATTCAATATACTCAATATATATATTTAAAACCATTGTCTGAAATATTGAATCACTGTATCTATGTGTATCTATTATTGGAGTCCTAAGTCTACTCTACTTTGTGATACTCATCAGTGAAAATAACACTATAAGCAGACCGTTACATTATTGCTTTTAGACTAAAGATGACTTTTTTGCCAACATTGTTTTCAGGTTGATTTTAAATCAAGAGGATTTGTCTCTGTCCGGTTGAGATTCAAGCTGAGGTCAACAAGTTAAACAAGAATGCCGCCTACATTGACCAACCCTCTGCTTGAAAAACCCTTCTATGGCTACCCAGAAAGGTCCAAACATGGTAAGCAGGGCAAGAAAAAATGCAAAACTTCCCCGGAATCTGGCATCAAACATAAAAAAAAATTTCCTGCCACTCAACCCTGGAAAATGTTTAATTTCTCACGCCACTAATATCTCACCGGATCCTAAGACTGAGTGAATAAGACTGATTGGGAACAGCAGTCAGCATGCGTGAACTTGATGCATGAACTTGATTGCCTAGCCGATAATAGTGTACATGGGTGAAAAAAATGTTAATTTCCCGGGAAAGTATATTGTTTACAAAAAAACGTTCCTGAAAGCATTATTCAAACGAACTGAGAATGACTACCGGACTCGCCACTTTTTTTTTTTTTTTACGTGTGATGCCTGCCAACCCAGGGCTTGAAATAACGGGTGCACACATGCACAGCGTGCATGTAGATGAAAATCTTATCATAGTGACATATTATCCTACCATCGTCAGCTGATTCATAATGTCACTTTATTGTGTATAAAACTCCGTTGAACAGAGCCATGGCTTCAGTATAGTTATCGGCCGACGTTTGGCTCCGTCCACCATGTCTCCCGACTCCCAGCTAGCTGTCACCCAACATGCAGCAAATGTAGTGCTGTCCGCTCATTGGCTATATTTTGCAGCGTCACGATGTTGGATCCAGAACGTGTTTCACCCGGCGATTATGATAAAGAATGACCGGATAGTATATGGGTCCCATTTCTTAAAATCTTTTGCTACTACACTTCGGCATTCTCAGATATCGGAATATCGAAAATAAAATAAACTTTCCTTGACGAGTGCTCCTGGGATGGACACGGCGAAACAGCAACGGTCTAGCTCAGCCCAGCCCAGTGAGACCGCAGTGCTGAGTGAGAGCATGGCCCAGACAGGGCCTAGCGATGTCTGCGAGCTGATCAGCTTGAGCGATCAAGGTGCCGCGAGTTCCTCCAAATCATATAGATTCCAAGATTCCTAGAAGTCCAACAGATTCTGGTTGCATTACAACAAGGATAACAATAAAATGTACTGCGAAGTATGTCAGAAATTCGACAAGTCTGTGAAACCAAATGAGTTTCGTGATGGTTGTCAGAGCTTTCGTAAAAAAGTAGTAGAAGACCACGAGAAATCTCAAACACTTGTTTCCTGTATAACTGCATATAATACACGATACTGATAGTGAAAATTCTAGTGTGCATGTAGTATTGAAATGTAGGTGCACATGGTGCATGTAGATCTTTTTCTTAAATTCGAGACCTGCAACCTAAAAGAAGCTGGCTGTTTAGTAACCAGAAACAAGATAGCCAGAAATGACTCAAATCAATAAGGAAAAATCAAATATATATATGGTTTAACAAATTATGAGTAACATTTATTAACAAATGTACAGCAGTCAAGCATTCAGATAGAGGAGTATAAATAAACGATCACAAATCGTAGTCTCAATCAGCAGAGAATACATATGGTAATTCCTCAGAACGCTAGCAAAGCAATATGCTAGCATCAAGACAGGACTGATCTGACAGATGTTGTTGAAATTGTGCTTTATGGGGTGCTTCCCGTGATGGATTTCGCAGCCCGTCAATCACATACTTTATTATTTTTTAAATTTAATTTACATTGCCATATTTCAATTAAAAGTACAAGGAAATAACAATAAATTATAAATAAT
Organism: Mopalia muscosa; assembly: GCA_031763545.1. Taxonomy (NCBI): domain Eukaryota; kingdom Metazoa; phylum Mollusca; class Polyplacophora; order Chitonida; family Mopaliidae; genus Mopalia; species Mopalia muscosa. Next base: position 11,422 of record JARFOD010105749.1, read on the forward strand.
AACAACAAATAAATTAGATGTTTTATGAAAGCGTTACACTATTAAAACATGAAGTATGACTTTCATATATTTTCAATATCTATACAAGTTATTTACAGCGTTTTGCTAGGTTTGATTTCATTTTAATTGTCTGTTGGCACATATTAGGTATGATTCCTTGTCTCGTCCGTCCTTTGCACACAGAGCCGTCCAGAAAAAACTGCCAATTCCTCGGGATAGAGAATGTGTCATTATGTTTCCTGGCTATTCTCTATCCGATAATCTCTATAGCAGTTTCAGTGATATGGAGCCTGCATCGGAACCAGTAGAAATCTATGCCTGTAACTTTGCTCTTAGTGGGCATTACGGGCAGCCTGCAGGTCTTCAGACTGAGCTTGTGTTTGGTGTTTCACTCAGAATTCAAGGAATCACAAATCGGTCTTCTCTGTATTTGTTATAATTATGGGTGCAGCCAGTTGGTCCTTTTCATCTGTGGTGTGGTACTGTTGGTACCTGTAAAGAGATTGATAATGTGTGCAGCATAGGAATATATAGTTACAATGAGCGTGGTGGTAATAAAAATAATAACAATAATAATAACATGAGTAACAAAAATTGAAGAGAGAAAAGGGAGAATCCTATTTACAATTGATTTAGGCAAGTATTACATGCTGCCCACACGGAACATGGTATCTTTGCCTCCCTACTGCATAATTTATTTTTAAATTTTAGAAGTGAAATAAAGTACGATTCCTTCATGGCTCAAAGACAGCGTGACAGGCAGCCCACAAAGAACATGGTATCTCCGCTGCCACGCTTCCTATTACGAGTTACATTTGTTTAATTGAGCATTTCATGTGACCTTGTTTGTGATTTGGGTTTTGGGTTTTAGAATGTCATTTAAACTGAGTCGTATGCCTCATCCTCTGGGATAGTGAGTGTGACACAAGGCCCACACAGAACATGGTATCTCCGGCGCCACACCACCTTTTCGGGATAAGATGAATTGCTAAATTTTAAATTGTGTAATATGTTATATAATATTCTAGTATTCAATGGCCTTTAAATAATGGATGATTAGCTGGTATACATGTTTTATGTTTTCTCGTTTAGGATTGTAAGCAGTGTTAGTGGAATGTTAAATTGATTTAAATTGTGTTTGAGTATGCTTCTTTCAATTTTATATTTATGGCATTTGATAAATATATGCTCTATTGTTTCTTCCTCTTTGTTACACCCAGAACAAACCGATGAGGTGTTTTTTGGTGAGTTTTGCTACATGTGCTTTTAATCCAGTTTTCCTGAGGCATAATGTTAGATTACATTTAGCTGGGGTTTTTTAAATGCGCCATAAGTAGGATTTGGTGAGAAATTTTGAACCTGAAAATTAGTGGTCTCGAGAAATTTTACATTTTGTCCAGCCATGTCACTTGGGATTGATTTTGGCTTGCGTTGACATACAGGTCGACCTGTTGGTCTAAATTTGGTTTCTATATGTTTACTTAAGAACTTGGAATTCGAATCAAACCTTTTATGGTTGTTCTATGTGACAAACCGTCACATGGGATTAGTTTTGGCCTATATTGGACCACAGGTGGCATCACCTGGTGGCAAAGCCTAAATTTTGGTTCTGTATGTTACCTTGTGGAATTTGAATCAAACTTAGTTGGTATGAGCGTCCATTTGACAAGACAGGGTTAAGATATTCCACATGACGTCAAGATGCCATGTAGGATTTTGTTTGGTATATTTTTTGTGTAGACATGCTGTCACCTGGTGGATTCTATTCACACCTGATTTTAATATTCCATGTGACTAGATTTCTTCGGGCATATATTGCGACTCACTTGAGCTCTTGTTGTTTGGTTTGTGATTCACAACTTTGTTATTTACAAGTTTTCTTTCAGGTGTTATGGGGTCCTTGTACAGCCCTTCATTACATGGCAAGTCCTCTCTCAAATTAACAAGTTCCTGGCATTCGGCCCGTAGCAGCCCATCTGATATCCTGAAGAAGAAAAATCTGACAAACAGATCTTTGCTGTTGGAAAAAAGAGGAGATGTTGATGAAAAAGACAAATCAGGTCATGTGGAGGTAATGACAAAAATGTTAGATAGTAGTTTTTTTTAGCTGGTAAAAGCATCAGCATTTTAATTTGTATGTCTTTATGATGATCCAGTAAACACTTGCAGATTTACGCCCTTCTGGTGACCTTATTAGGTATATGATTGATTCACACTGTGTGACTATGGCAATTGTGAGGTTTCAGTATGATACCAAACCTCAATCAAACAAGTGAAATACCCTTGAGTATGACGTTAAACACCAATCAAACAACACAAACAAACAAACAATTTGTTACATGTTAATGGAAAATCTACATGAAAGTATAACTATTGTATCCAGCAGGTGATTGGAAGCGAGCTTCCTGTTGCTCTGGTGCTCTTTGAGCTCAAGGCAACAGGAAGGCAATCTGTTGTGTCTTTGTTTTGGCGTCCCATAAATATTAATTGTCGTGTTGGTTCCCAGTGGTGCTCAGGGTCATTTCTTTGGCCCATTGGGCACGCCATCAGATACGTGAAATAACCTTAAGTATGAATTCAATCAATCAATTTCTAGAATCTAATTGTGATCAGGCCTTATTTTTTCACACGAACGGTCGTTCAGGTTACTTGAAGGATATGCAAACGAAAATTCACGAGAACGTTTTCCGTTCACACAAACTAAGACCATATACACGTACATCTGATGTCTACAGTGTATGTACATTCTACACAAGATAGCCAGAAAAGGATTCTCATATGCTTTTAGAAATATTTTGTATGAAAGACTGGCCATAATCTAAGTTTATTTGAGTTTGAACCATTTCTTGCTTCACTTATGACATAAATTTGAGGAAAAAAAACCCAATTAATTTACTTTACTGAAAACGTAACAAGAGATCGATAAACAGCGTGAAATAGAAAACCTAGGGCTGTTAGCTGTGATCTGGGTGGCTGATCAAAATCACCATTGGTCAATGGCCTTCTTTAACTCTCTGTCCGCTCATTTTGATGTTGGCAGTTCACAATAAACGAAACCCAACGGCCTAAATTTGGATAACTTTGTAAAAAGTTTACATTAACTGCACCCCATGTGCCTTGATTTGCCCTGAAAATGACCGGATGTCTTGATGAAGCCACTGTGATATCTTACCACATGCTGCTGCAACAACAACACTATGTTATGACAGTCGCGTCTTGTTTAACCCACCAGTGGGACAATCCCAAGTTGGTCTACTGGTATTAAAGATTTTATTTGTGAATGATATTTGATTAAAATCTGCAAACAATGATAAGTACCAGTTAGTACTGTTTATGCACAATATCGTGGAACAACATAGCATAATTACACTGTATATTTACATAACCTGTAAACGAGAACAGTTGTTCTCGCAAATTTTTTCCACGTAACCGAAAGATAGGTTACATGGGTTTAAATTCACGCGAACGGTAGATCAGTTACATAAAATTTTGAAAAAATAAGGCCTGTGTGATAGTCTCACAACAAAATTTCTATTTCGTTTTTTGAAGGCACATGGAAGTGGAATTTCCCGAAGCCTAAAAACTAAGGATACAGTCCTAGCTGCAGGGCTAAAGGGATTAAAGACAAGATTAGAAAATAACCAGTTAAACCTCTCCTTGAAGAGCTCTATTTCCCTCGTGTTTGACAGTAGCAAAATAGAATCCTCAGTGCCTGTCCAGAAAACGCTGAACGTTCTAAAAGACCAACCTTTGTCAACAGAAAGCAATAGCTATGTGAAGAAAAGTGTCCCACGGCTGCCATCAGTGCAACCCCTTTTGACCAGCACCCCTCTCTTAGGGCACCCCAGTGTGAGTTTAGAGAATAAACTGTTGAGGTCAGATCTTATCTGCAATCAAAGTGGTCATGGATACGGTTTGTCCACGAACATGGCTGGACAAAGAACACAGTTCCTTAATCAGGGACTGTTGTACTCCCCAGCAGCTGTGTCATTAACACCAGGTAGGTTAAATCAAAAGGCATTCCTTAAATTACAAATCTAGTTTATTCTTCATCGATAAATTCAGGGTAACTTTCAAGTAAAAACAATTTCAACTTAATAAGTGTCACTGTCCCAGCTGAGTAGCTATGTGTTGTTTCCCTTGATTTTTATCATGCCTAGGGTGGGCATATAAGTGAAAAAGTTTTAAATATGTTGGGGTTTTTTTGGTTTTGTTTGAGGTTTAATGCTGTATTTAAGGTTTTACGGTGTGTCAGCCCAATTGATGAAGGAAACTACCCTTTAAGCCATTGGCAACATACAAACAAAAGACAAGACGAAGCCATCACAGATCCAGGCCTTCTGATTATACCCCCGCTACGAAGTAGTCAGGGGTAGAAAGCGCTCCAAATGTCCGTCCGTCCGTTATTCCGTCCGTCCGTCTGTTATTCCGTCTGTCATGCTTTGGTTTCCGGAGCATATCTTGATAACCGTTTAATATTTTTTTTACCAAACTTTATATTTACTTCAATCACGTACTATGGTTGTGCCTTTTGCTATTTTGCATTTCTCCAGCGCATAACTAATTTGCATATTGCAATGTTAAAGGTCAAATG
>JARFOD010105759.1:0-16015 GCA_031763545.1 Mopalia muscosa
AAGGCGTCAGTGGATTCTGAAATTCAAACTGCGCGAAACTAACGAAATCTACCATTTCTTGCGCAATGAGTCATATGCCATTATGAAAATCCACCAAAAGTCACGATGCGTTGGGACAGGGTAATGGCTGGTTTCATACTTCTACTTGATAGACTTCTGGTGAAACATACATTATATGCACAAAATACTCCAGAATACACCAGGCAGGCAGCTCTGTAGTCGTGTCCAATGTTCGTTTAATATGGCCTGGCAAGACATTGAACTGGGATGGTAAACGTGGTAAATGCTATGATAGTATTATAGGGTTGTTTATTGTACTTGATGTTCGTATAATGCCACTGTGTGAGTTGTGAAATTTAGTTTGGAGTGCCAGTTTTATGTAACTAGGTCGCCTTTTTGACACTATATGTCTTTTTGGTTTGGAAAGCATTTGGCGTTTGGTGTGTGTTAATATTTGGTGGAATTTAAAGGTAATGTTAAACATCACTAACGAGTAAACGCACATGTGATTCTGCCAACACATAAAAGCTTAATTCTTATGTTTTAACCGGTACACAGAAACGATGGTTAAACAGATTTTTCTTCTAAATAAGACAATTGATATTTAAAAGACTATAAAGGCTGAATGATCTCAATAACGTAACTCGCAATTCTATGCAAATGAGTTCAAATTAATCTGCTTGATCCCCGAGACTGAAGTATTAGTGATCTGTATATCAACTGTATTTCAATCATGTTATAATGTGATTAATCATGTGATTCATGCTCTGATTATTCACGATGTTGTGACTATAATAATGAGCTATTTTGTATCAAATAGATTATAGGCATGCAATATATTAAATTTATCCGATCAGAAATTAAATATCTGAAATACAAAAGTTTTCTAAAATGTGATATAGTCTGCTTCCTTAATCAGCGTCCGCCACTTGCAATTTCTTGGAATTTGTCGGTTTCGAAACATTTAAACGAACGTTGTAAATGGGGAGATGAACTACAGATCCATCACAATTATGCACAACAGTGGCGGCACCAGGTCAGCAATCTGGCGGAAGGAGGGGGATTGGAAGAGGTAAGAGACGAGCTAAATTTGCAGGAGCTGCACACTCGTTCTGGGCAATATTACCAATATATAACTAATATATGGTTAACTATGAGTTTTAATATGGTTTGTTAATCTTAATTTTTGCTTATTGTATATTTTTGGAAAGTTTAAAATATTTAGCTCGCTATATCCTTAAAGCAATGTTGTTTGTCTGAAAATTGTCCACCACCAGATCAGGTATTTGTAGTGGTTTTTATAACGTTGCTAAACTGCCCTGTAAAAATGATGGCGAGGGTCAAGGGACGGGCGCCTAAGGCTCAGAAGCTCTTGAATTCTACACAGCCGCAGTCGCTTTTTTCGCAATACGTGTATAAAACCATTATTTCTAAAAAAATGAATCACATTGGACCATGGATCTTGATGAATTAAAATCGATGAAACATCTTACGTTTTAGATAAACTCCAAGAGACAAATTTCTGAACACATGTTAATCTCGAGTTGTTTAGATTTTTGTTTCTCTTGCATACTATACACTCATTGGTTTATGAGAAACCCTTTACAAACGGTTCCATGTTGAACTATAAAGGGTTCCACATAGAAACATGAAGGGTTCTATATTGAACTAGGAGGATTCTTCAGCTTATGTCTGTTGGAACCCTTAACAGTTTTGTTTGGATCCCTTTTAATACGGTTCTGTATAAAACTAGTTCAAGACCATGCCATATAGAACCCTTTCAAAACAGTTCTATTTGTAATCATCAACGGTTCCACACCGAATCACACGGGGTTCTATAAAGGGCTGTATCGAAATCTATAAACACTACAACGGGTTCTTCAGGTCATATAATTAAAAACCAGGTTTGGTTCTTTTTGGAGCCTTTCTTTATGAGTTCTTAATATAACCCTTACTAGGGCTATTTAAGGAACATTCTCTTATCGCGTACATGTTTTATAAAATGGGTACAGAACCGCCATGGAAACAATATACCCTTTCTCACTAAACATCGCTCACTTGAATATGTATCTGCAGATGGCACTCATTGCTCGGATACTATTAATGATTTCTCTCCAAGACTTCAATTAATGTTTAGTTGCACGCAAGAATACTTTTCCTGTGGTTTATATGGCTTATATAGGCTCTAAGCCGGGCGCAGGTCGACTACGATCCAAAGAAAGTGGACACAACTGGGGGCAGTCGACCTGCGCGTATCGCTCATGTCAAGTTTTAGTTTGAATCCTGCGATTGTCAGCAACTGAAAGAATCTGGATGGTCGCCGATTCATTACGCTCAGGTCGACTGCGACTGGGTACAACTGAAAATATCCACGCATGCTCAGAAGGTGTCCACGTGACTTAGGCAAAATGGCTGCGCCCATTTAAAGTCTGTAAACATATGATCGCGGGAGATTTAATTCTTTAATAGTTCGTGTTATGATGTCACGAAGTATAGCTAGGCCTATTCACATCACTGTCCTACCATATTTTTGTTTTATGATTTATTCAGGGAACAATATGTAGAAAAATGTGAATAATCAACGGAAAAAGTTGTTGGCTGATGGAGCGTGGCGAAACGAACGTGATGGGCGGGACTCTGATTGTATACAGCTATAACTCGTTCATCTGCTATTACCACTGGGAATACCAATCTCACACGTCAATATGGAGGGTAATATTACACAACTCGAAATGGAGTTAGAAATATTAAGAGAGTCGCTAAAAAGCATGGAGGAAGCACAAAAGGCATCGGACCAAAACATGGATGACTTTTTTCTTAGTAACAATGTCCCTAATCATTTTCTGTAAGTATATTTCAGTTTGTTCTCGAACTGCTCTGTACATGTTGTAAATTAAAATCTTTTCTTTGTCTCATCATATCGCTTTATTCTTTTGATAGTGTAGAATCGTGTATTTTTCAAATTCTTTTCATGTTGCTTTCTAGTATATTGGTATACTGCTGTTTAGTTTATTTCGACTGGTGTTACATAGCTAAGTACTTTGTTACGGTTTCATTTATTGTCTTGGTATTTTTCTTTGAGTCGCTTTTAACTTGTAGGGGAATCCATTCTTTCTGTCTCTCCTATGGAGCTTACACAACCTATTTGTGATAGGTCAATCGCGTTCTGTTTCATAGATGTGTAATCGAGATTGTTAAAATTATACACAGTAACTTTGGTAGTTTTAATAGCAGAAAGTAGCAAAGTATGTCCATGTATATCGACAAGCGAAATGTTCTTTTTCCACAATAAAAAAATATATATTTGTCAGAACCAAATTTTCAGTATAACCGAAAGAATAACAACACATTTTAGGGTAAAGTTTCGATAAGTAAGACACTAAGTTAGTTGACTCTGTGTTAGTTCTTCTCGTAGAGAAAGATTCCCCGCCTTTACTTGGATGACAATTTGGTTCGTTTTGCCGTAAACCATTGTAGCTCAGTTTGTTAGAGCACTGGCCCTGTAAGCTAGGGTATAGAGTTCGAATCCAAATGGAGGCATGTAAAATTGTCTTTCTCTTCAACTAAAATTTTATCCGAAGTAACCATACAAAGGAAATCACGTTGTTCACTGAATAAGGGGGAATGGTTCAGTGTAAACATGTACATACCACAACGGTTGTCATGGGTCGATCTCGTTCTGGATTATAGATGTGAAATCCAGGTTGTTGTTAAAATTCAAAACATGGACCTTGATAGTTTTAATAACAGAAAGAGGTCTTTTGTGTGCAACTTTTTGCAAAAAAAAAAATGACATATAAAAAGTGATAAATGCTGATAAAGAAGTCACTCAACTGTTGCAACTTTAGGCAAATGTGTATACTAGCGTGAAAAAAAGGCCTGATGCATCGTATTATTACTAAACAAGAAGAAGTGTAGTTCAAGGAGGTCAGGGCTGATCTCTTAACATACCAGAATCCTTCTACTGACCCCATTGCACCAACAATGTGCTGCTCAAAAGTATGCTGTACCCCTCCTTAAAATGACTCGATGACAGTGCGGCTGCCTAAGGTGAATAGTACCACAAATGAAGTTAAAAATATCCTACTTTTTGTTCACTGAGTGGTTCAAACTCAGCATGTGATTTTTCTAAAAACTATGATATCTAATTCGGGGTGTGGTATATACAGTAAACTGTGATTTACCCGTGAACCGATTAGCTGATAAATTTAATGAATCACATATATTTTTATTGAACAAAAAAGGGGGTTACAGCTATCTGTATTACAACTATATGTTATTTATGTTATAACACATAAGTGTACATTCTGTAACATACTTAAACACGATTTCTGAAATGAGATAGAAACGTTGTGTGAAGTAACTCAATAAGTTGCTATCCATACTAAGTTGTTTAGTGCCTTAAGATACTTTCTACTCCTTAGTGCAACTAAAAGGAACTTAATGAATGGACTATACAGTTGGGCCAGTTGCTCGAAAGAGTATTAGTCGCTAACACCAGATTAAATCACTAATACTGAGTTAGAGATAGACCTACAACATGGTGTGACGTCATCTAATAGAGGTTTAAATTTAATAGTGCTTCGAGCAACCGGTCCCCGGCCTTTTGATGAGGTCTCTATGGGGGGTTTACACCGCCTGTAGTCATATACTGACCTAGCCCCAGAGACCGACGTGCAGCTCCGTATGTACCAAATTCAACTTTGTTAACTATTTTAACATCAGATATCTATCAAGTTAACATTAACAATAAAACAGCGATTGCACCCAACAAGGGTTTGTCCAAAAGAAACAGACGACACATTTTATTTGATCAGGCATAGAATGGGAGAGTCGTCGGGGATTTATTTAAGTTTACGTCACTTTTTATCAACCTCTTGTCCAATCTCACAGTAAACTGTGTGACCACGTGATAAATTTAAGCCAATGGGCAACTAAAAGATAGGAGGTACACACCAATGCATATAAAAAACGATTATACACCTAAACCCAATCCATTACGTAGAACTACGTCATTTACTGAAGTCACGAGTATGGTCTGCTTTTAAAATACACATTTGTTTCTCCTCGTGTTAGAGGGGTTGGGACCAGTTGACACTGATTATATTTTCACTCATTGATAATATCGGACATCATATTACAAAAAAATTATAAGTCCGTTATTTAAAGGGAAGTAGGCTTATTGGGTTATGTTAAATCTATCTGTCTTTCTGTCTGGTTGTCTGTGAGTCCGTCTGTCAACTTTTTGGTTTCCGGACATTACCTAGAAAACCTCTTTTGGTATTAAAAACAAACTTAGTATGAGAGGTCTATGTGACAAAACATCGCTTTGGATTGCTTTTGGCATACGTCGATCTACACATGGCGCCACCTAGTGGCAAAGTCTATACGTCAACTTGACATTTACTTGAACACTGTTTATGTAACTCAAATCAATTTTAGTTAGAATGAGTGTTCCATTTGACAAAACAGGGTTAAGATATTCCACGTGTCAGTATGTCCGTTAGGATTATGTTCGATGTATTCTTGTCTAGAAATGTTGTCACCTGCATGGCGGATTCTTTTCAAACGGTTTGAATATATTCCATGTAGCAAGGTCATGACTTTATTGTCACCAAGTTCCCTAGGCCAAAGTCACGGTGGAATGTGGACGAAACTTGACAAGGAAATAATTGTTATAAATCAATGCTTTCATTACCGTGTGGGTGGTTGTCAATGGCTTCCTGGTGCCGTCGAAGCTAAAGGCCATCAGAAGTCATATCTGTTTTGGGTTCCGTCCTCGGTCTGTACAATCAATGAAATCGGTACCAATTCATTTGCTGGTAGTCAAGTCATTTTGTGCATTTTTTCCGGGCGTATATTTCGACTCACTAAACTTGTTGTTTAAAATTGTTAACCTATGTAATAAACTTAGGCCCACTCATGAAAGGAAAAAAATGCTTCTATTTGTATTTGTTGGCCACACAATGTCGATACTAGTATGGGTTGATCAAAATCGTTCTGCTCATTTAAGTCACTTGATAAAATTAAAATTAAACATTATTTGTTAAAATAAATACTACGATTCAGCTCATTATTAAAACTGTTGATATTCTCCATCAGTTTCCAAACAATAAAACAGTTAACTGTTTGCCATATATGGTTATCTGGCGAGGCTGCGACATACTGGATACAATTTAACGTTTTGGTCCCTAATATGATTGCCCAACTAACCGCATTGTTTTAGCGATAAATACACTTATTATTATTATTATACAATGCTCTCTGTAATTGACATCATTTTATATAAGTGCATCTTCCGGCTAGCTTTCTAACCATCCAGGTTTTGTTTTAAAACTCGTGTCACTGAATACCTGTTTATTGGATGATAAAGAACCCGTAAATTTTAAATCACCTTTATTTGTAAAATCACCTTTATTTGTAAAATCACCTTTATTTCTTAAATCGCCTTTATTTGTAAAATCACCTTTGTTTGTAAGCAAATTACTCTTTTATGTAAAATTGATGTCACCCTTAAATGTAAAACCCTTTCCCGAAAATGTAAAATTCACGCTTATTTGTAAAATATTACCCTTATATGTAAAATGACGACTATCATTTTTTTTAGATTACGTGTATTATGATATTGATTCAATTATGATGTATTACAACGCACACCGCTCAATGCTAACATATTTAGGGATTAACAATGCCCTAAATATATGTTTGCGTTTTCAAAATAAAACAATATACATATATTCAACGTCAATATATTACACTACTATTAATGTCACTGCATCACTCAAGTTTGTCAACGGACTATTTAATACCGTGACTTAGAGGTCTGGAACGATGCATTTTGTCCGTATGTCACCGGTATAGCGTAATGTTTAGGGTTATATGTCTGCATGTTCCAAACTATAAAGCGGCGTGGCGGGTAGTTTCCTTCATCCATTGGGGTGGCGCGCCCTCTTAAGAGTGAAATAACCTTAAGTACATCGTTAAACCCCTATCAAACAAAGAAAACAATCAATGGATTATTCAATACCCTTATATATAAGGGTAATATTTTATAAATAAGGGTCAATTTTCATTTTTACTTTTTCGAGTAAGAGTTTTACATTTAAGGGTGATATCGCTTTTACTTATAAGGGTAATATTTTACAAATAAGGGTAATATTCTACAAATAAGGGTAAATTTTTGTTTTACATTTTCGGGTAAGAGTTTTACATATAAGGGTGACATCGATTTTACAAAAAGGGGAAAATGGTTTTACAAATAAGGGTGATTTAGATATAAGGGAATTTTTTTTTTTACAAATATGTAAATTTACATATTCTACAATCGTCGCCTTTATGACATGATTTTTCTGTGATTACAGTTTTGCAGGGTGGATTCGCTTTTCTGGAAGCTGGGTCAGTTCGGAGTAAAAATGTCAAAAACATCCTTATTAAAAACTTGTTGGATTCATGTGAGTTTTACTTCTTTTGTTAATTCTAGAGGAATCATATAAAATAACTTATTTGATTATACAATATCTGGAAAAGCATTTCTTGTTTTGTGATAGAACACAATGCTTCGATACATATGCCTGTATCGTCATCAGGTGTAAATCGGCTAAAGAAAAATAGGAGAGGTAGAAGCTATATACCAGTATAAAGTAGTTAAATAAACAAGGTCTAATGTTCGAGTAAACAGTAAAAAAAAATATAGTAAAAAACATATGTTCAGCTAACTGAACTGACAATATCTCTCTTGTTTCATGTTGTTTGATATTTACACAAAATTTCTTTCAATGTGGAATAATGGTGTTTAACACAAATTAACTTGAAAAGCATGTTTAATTAATAAATGTGCATGTAATGAGTTGAACAGATTTCATTGATCTCCTCTAAAGTTTTGGGACATTTGCACAAAATTTTAGGACAGTTGGGCTATTCAATTTGGAGTGCTTACATGTAGCTCACAGAGCACCAGGGCAACAGATAGCTCCCTAGCTAAATAAAATTTTGCTACATTTGCCATCCAGACAAAATGTAGTCAGGATTGGCCAATTATTTATTTATTATGTCATGTGTCAGATGATAAAAATGCATTTCAGTGAATGCAAAAGTAAATCACTGATGTACGGTTGGCAAATCAATTAACACAAATCAATAAACACAGATACAGAAACACAATGGCCCCATAGAAGGTACTCAGATTTCAATCAAAACTTGGTTAAACTCAAAAACCTGATTTTGAATGAATTCATTTAAATTTTTTTTACCAGTTTTATTACATATTAATAGCTTTTTTGTTATTAAAAACTATTCATTTACACAAATGTCACATTTCTTGACTGACCAAGTCACCAGCATCGCCAACTGTGATCCTTGTGTCTTCTTCTCTTACATATAGCCAAAGCTCACAAAATCTACAAATAGTGGAGTTATATGTAGCATATTTGGAAAATAAACCAGACAAGTGAGTCTTGTCTTAACTGGGCTAACATAAGGTATCTTATTTTAAAGACACTATCATTGAGAACCATGGAGCTTGTTTTTCAAACATGCCAATTTGGGGGTTTAAACCCCTCTGTGCTGTAATCCTTAAAACTTACTTCGTCCTATAGACAGTGTTAATGTATGAATTTTGTTTACCTGTTCTAACACAAAGGTAGCCTGTGTTAGGGGGTGCATTTTTTACAAGTATGTACATGGGTTCCTACCTACATTCCTGAGATAAAGGTTCATACCAGACAAGATGAAATCACTAGTAAACGCATAAAGTCATTCTCCTATGTCACACAGGTCAATCTCTTCTGACCCAGTAAATTTTTTGGAAAGGCATCTAGAGCCTGACTGGCCAAAGAGGAAATAATCTGAGCAAAAATATTTTGAGCTTTGTGCTAATATCAAACTTTTAAAGCCATTTATGCAATGGAATGAAATGAAAAAATCTTATGTAGTATAAAACACGAAAAACGTGGTTGGCAAGAATTGACGAATGAAAACAAACAATAAGTGATTGAAAAGATTATTCTTAGAAGTGTCTTAACTTGTTCTGCTTACGAGAGGAACAATGCAATACTTTCAATTTGTATACTATACATGATACTACAATGAAAGTTTGTTTGTTTTTTTGTGGTTTAATCTTGTACTCAGGGGTATATCACTTACATGAGTCCATTTTCTCATCGTTTCTTGTGGTGAAAAATAGAGAGGAAACCTTATTTTTTTAAAAACCTAAGATTGCTATAGCCATATGCCTGACAGATGTCTCAAACCTGTGAGCAGTAATTTTGGAAGAATCAGAAGAAAAAAACACATGAGAATTAAATACCCAGTTATTATCTTTTGTGATATGTACAAACCTGTTAGAAGTCCTAGGAAGCAGTAACCATATTGGAAAATGTCCAAAAAGCTAGGGGTGACATTAACATATTTCTCTCTAAGTTGTTTAACTTTCTCCGGATCCTTATTCTCAGATTTACGATCTTTCAGTGGATATTTACTCTCATGGACTTCAAAGGCAACCATAACCATCTAAAGATAAACAAAAACAGCATGAAAACTATTTTTAAAACAGTAATATTAAATCAATACTAAACATCCTTCTAAAACTCCACAGCAGATAAACAATGTTATCATAACGTTTGCCACAGATAGCTCTTTATTTTTTACAACTAAATTACATACGTGAATCAAGGCTATACTGCACCAGCTCTAAAGAAAAATGTGAATTTTGACTAACACTTTTTCAATACATTAATGCGGTACTTAGGGTTATTTCATTCATACGATACTTGAAGAAAACCACCTCAACCCTACTGGCAATAGACGCAGACAGCATAATCATACTGACAAGTGACAACGTCATGCGTTTAATAAATCTTAAAGCTAATGTTGTCCAATTTTTGGAGCATAAATACATACAATAAAAATAGTTCAAAAATTTGTCTTTTTAGGATAATCTACCTTCAATGTCAACAAGAGCTGAACAGCATTAGCTAATGGTAGAGGACTGGGTAATCCAAACAAATGGACACATCTGAAGAATGTTAGATAAGAAAAACACCAGGCAAAACTAATCCAGTGGCAGTACCTGAAAAATGTAAAAAAGATCACAAATTGTTAATTTGTTAATCTAATAGCTACTGTCAAGTGTGGGGCATAATAGCCACTTACATACAGTCTGTTGATAAGAACCGTAAGTAGGTCAAGGAAATGGTTAAATTACGACTTTATAAAGAACACAAAACTGACTAGTGACTACATACTGTAATATGGAAAAATCTACAAGACAAACTCAAGTTTGATAAGCCATGTTTAGCAGAAATATTCTCTTTTATGACTTTATTGTTTGTTTGTTTGTTTGATTGGTGTTTAATGTCGTACTCAAGGGAATTTCACTTATATGACGACGGTCACAAATATAGAACATCACAAACAAATCTGCTCCCCATTACCCTTTAGCTCTGTGAACACCAGGGTAACAGAAAACAAGCTCTTTTCTCACCTCTTACGATCGACCGAGGAAGCCGAGGGAGTATTATGCAGGGCCATGGCCCACCCGCTCCCTTACGGGGTCTTTTATGACTTTAAGATAGATAATTATTCAAAATTTCAGATATATTTTAAATGGGTTGTTTTTCGTATATTGAGGGCCATTTTTTTTCTTCAAACCAGTATTCAATCGTGAAAAGTATATGTTCATTTTCCTCATACTTACAGGAACATCTATTGCAATTTTCCTCAACCTAGTAATGGCGGGGATTACAAAAAATACAAAATGAAATAATTTGTTCAAATCAACATCTCATGTTTGAGGTACGCTAAATGTGGTATGGAATGTAACAGAATAAACAAACATGGTCAGGGTCATTGTCAAAGATATGAAAGTTTAAAACATCACCACCACACATATCTCTGATTGCTGTAAATTGACTGAAAAGAAATGCATATATTACAATCTCACTCATGTCATTACTGAGCTGTTATGGCTATTATGTGCCCCCTTCTCTTTTATTAAGCTTATAGCTCCATGATTCATAGAACTTCAGCATTGTAGACTTATTTGTAATGCCTGGGACTACAATATACAGGGAAATCTGTTATCATACATAACAGCAAGCTTTAACCTTGAATTAATATTTAAATTACTCTTTTATTAGACTTCAAAAACTGCGAAAATCAAGCAAATAGTATGTTTTAATATTTTGGGTTTATTCTTTCATGAACGGGAATTGATTCATTTATAGTTGTTTTGTCGCAAAACTGACATTGAATATCAATCAAGGAGAAGTTAATGCTGGTTCTTTTATACTCACATTCTTAACATGTCAAATATTTATATGTTTTTGCCGACCTTTACAACAAGGAAACAAAATCATGCAGTAGAGAGACTTTCATGAGTTATTTATCACCATAGTAAGGCACATGCGCATTGACAACTTTCAAGATCACCAGTTTACTAGGCTTTTTACGGAAAAAGACCAATGAGAACAATACAGAGTACCTGATTTTATTTGGATTGGGCCTGGATAAGGCTAAGTTTCATATAATACAATATTATATTGTAATCCCAGGTCATACTGCAATTGTCTTAATTATCATAAAAGAATATTAAAAAATTAATAAATCGAGGGCTCAAAACCATACCAGCCTTAGTCCAAAACTGACATTTTGAGAAAAATAAGTCCAAAAGTTTTATCTTTGAGATCATCTTTTCGGTTTTTGGCTTTAAAACTTTGTCAAAGCTAATGCAAGTGCTAGCCCTAAATGACGTCTTACCTTCCCCATTTTCTTTTTGCCATGTTATATGTCAGGTATCAACGCCATAACGATCATCCGATGCCTCACCATTTTGGAAGGAAGCAATTAGTCCCTTCGATAAATCCTTCTAGGAGGCCCCTGGCCTAAAAATGCCATAAAGTATCTGCCACTAAGTGCCTGTAGTTCCGATTTAGAGGCCCATAGCTGCCTAGAAGGATGTATCGAAGAGGCTGTATTAGCTTCCTTCCAAAATGATGAGGCATCGCATTATGATGTTGATACCTGACTTATAACAAGGGCAAAAGAAAATCGGGATGGTCAGAAGCATAGTATTAGCCAGGAATAAGAGGGTGTCTCAAATCACCATTTTTATAGAAACAGGGTGTCTCATTATACTGTTCCCCTCTTTCCCATGTTAAATTTGACTGAAACAGGCTTACAGGGTGTCTCAAAGGGCTTCTTGGGTGTGGCAGTCAGACTCCCCTCTGGCTAACACTATGAGTATGGTAAGAAGTCATTTAGGGCTATGCAGGTACAAGGTGTCTGCATTGAGCCCCTGGATGTGTAAAAAACAAAAACAAAAACAAAAAATAGACCAGGTCTGGGGTAAAGCCTCGATGATTGGATTTCGCGACACCGTTACCGTATTTATGTGTATAGACTCAAATAACGATAAAAGGACACTCTATCGTACCGATTACTAAGATACTTCACTATGACACCATTGACAAGGATTGTAACCAGCGAATGGAGAGTCTGCAATCGACATGTTATCAACACAATTGAAAGCCCAATAATAGCGCAAAATCTCTGTCTTTCTTTTGCCCCTTGTATATGTTGAACATAAAGACCTAATGGTATTGAAAGTAGAAGAATTAAAACATAAACAACGTCGTCCGTAGACATTTTGTTTACACATGCGTATTCCGTAAAAGTGAAGGACTGGGTAAGATTCCGACTACTTCTGTAACTCGCTGTCTCAACACCTTTAGTTTGGTAGGTCCGCGAACAATGTTTAGAATGCACATATCCTTCTAGCCTACATCTGTTTTTCTTTCCTTTCGCCATTTAATTGGTAGCATGAATGCATACATTTGTATCCTTTATGAATTTCATGCTACTAATTTTTTTTTCTCTCACAGATTCCCTCAACATTCTTAGCATATAACAACTATTATAATTTATTCAGTTGGCATTATTCAGTGGCGAATTTACGATAAGGGAGAGGGGAGGGAGATTAAAGATAAACCATCCACATATTAACTTGCGTATGCTATCATTTCTGTTTTCAGTAAATATAAGATTAACAAATTAACCATTTGTTGCATTCTTTGTCAATTTCAGATAGGCCCCGGCCCTACTGCCACTGGATTACATAAGGCGTAGTATTTTTGTTTTGTTTTTTATCTTAAAAAGACTAATTTGTGTACTTTTCATATTCTTTATATTTATTTTAAACAATTGGAAGAAACGAATGCTACGCGAGGCGCTAGCCATTCAGAATGTCCCGACAGTCGCGTCGCGTCCGGTGTGACCTTAAAGATGTACCGTAGTTCACTTCGCTCTCCAGTGTTTCCCACTGCACCGTGCCTATATTCTATTTGAAGTCAATCACCCACCCACTATTTTTAGTCGATTACCCATTATACCAAAGACAATATCTGTAGGCTATTGCACGTGCATTCTAATAAGTATAGCGGTTAATCAGTTAATTTAACCGGCGGGACTGACGTCATTATTCTAAAATTTCATGGTCGGTCACCAGTGTGTAGAGCGTGCAGAGGGCATATGTAACAACACGACGTATACAAAGACTTGGTCATCCAAGCGTAATATCATTATGTTGTATACACATCAAAATAGCTCTTTTAGTAACCTATACCGTAAGCATGTTTTCAATTGACATGTGGTTTTAACTAATCCGATTTTTAGTACCAGGCTGATATATGTAGGCCTAGAAGCGGGTGCTTGTAGATGTTGTTTCGGTTGGGGACAGAACCGATTCACTTTCGGTTTAACATGAAAGCACCAACCAGTGCAGGTGATACGGGACAGCCACGACTAGATGATATATATTTATAATTACCGTGTTTTTTAACAATGACGTCAGTTCCGCTTGCTAAATTGAATAATTAACGCCTATACTTATTCAATTGCTAGTGCAATACAGATGGTTGTCTTTGAAAATATGCAATAAAATTTTTTAAAAGTTAAGGCCAAAAACAGTTGTTTTTCCCTTTTAGACATGGGCGTATTAACCTTGGCACATAACACACCACTATCTTGTTATAGAGATGATAGGCCAAGTTCCCATAAGTTTGGGTGTTTGCTGCCAATAGAAACCAAACATTTGAAGCTCCACCAGAACATAAAAAAACTGTGTTTACAGTATGGCCTCTCTATGCGAGTCTATGGTCAACCCATGTTATGCAATGATGTTTGACGTTGAAACCATGCGCCATGACCCTACACTGTGGTGTCAAGGTGGTTCGTAGCGTCCTGAAGAGAACAGAACACTAAAGACAGCGCTCGAGTGATCTCCCTTGATTATTCGTGAACAGATGGCGCTACTGCGCTGGCTGACCTGGATTGTTAGAGTGCCCAAGAACTGGCTTGACCGGGCTGGTTGAGGTCAACACGTGCGGTCGCTCAAGGTCTCGTCTGCTTCAGTCATGCTGCTCGCAGCTCACTTCATTTTTCAATAGGGCTAGCTCAAGGTTTACCCTTCGCGGAATTTTTAAATAGTATCTCTATCCAGAAAGAGTCGTCTATTCTTTTTTATGATGTTTAGTGAGTCGGATTTTTTTTGTTGTGTTTGATGAACGATAGAGCAAGAACACTATAGTGCACACAACAGACCGCAGATGAATTCTCCACACCACCCAAAGAGACCCAACGAGACGCTGAGTTATGTGACGGTATCCACGCCTCACAAACCGTGCAAAAAAAACATATTTACGTGCACTTTAAATATTGGATGGTGTACAAACAAGAGGATCATCAATACCCATCACGGCAGGGTATCAGTTAAACGAGGAGGCATGGGCCGTACTCAACACACCAACCCTGCTTGAGGCTATCGATGGGTTCTTAGCGGACACCCCCACCACCACCGGAGCCAAAACGTCAGAACCCACTCTGATGCGACCGTTAGATCACCTTGGATGCGGTGTTTTGAAGACGTTCTCACCCCTGTGTTGTCCTCACTGCAGAAAAAGTACTGCGGTGCCTGTGGTCAACTCCCGGAGGCTACCCAACATACCTGTCTCACCCTGGACTTGATGACCACCCCGGGGTTTGTACCCTTTCTACCCGAAGTCTTAGACCGTGTGGATGTCAGCCGTATGTGTCGTCTATTCCAACGACGCGTCCGAGATGGTGATGTGACGACCGGGCCAATGTGGATGACTTTCTGAACCGCTTTGCCGTCAAGCCGGACGATGCTCCCTTCGAGAAAATCTTTTTAGAGAAGGAACAGACCGCCCTAGCCGATCTTATCCATGTCACACCCCAGCCGGATCTACCACCCACCCTACCCAGCCTGGTGACTGACGACGCGTTTGATCAGTTCAGTCAAGTGTTTTATCACCCGCCAGCCTCCTGGTCTCTACCAGTGACTTTCCTTGTGTCTTGTGTTTCATTGTGACGTGGTGTTCAGTCCTAATAAAAAAAGGTTCTTGTTCACACTTTATCTGTTGTTCTGTGGTTTTTTTTGTGTGTTTTTTGTTTAGCACCCTGCTGATGGGGGTGGGTGATGTGTTAGCGTCACTCTCTGCCATCAGCACTGTAGATCGCTGTCGGCTCACCCACACATGGCCAGTGTTGATTAGGCGTGCATCTGGCGTGCGCGGGTTAGTCTACACTCGACGCTTGCCATGACATGACGACGAATAAACTCCATTGAGCTCATATGGTAGCCTCGGTGCAGGATTTGGGAGCTTACAAAACTGTGGTGTTAACGATGTTTGACGATGGTTGGGTGAATGCAGGTCGTTTACTCGTGTTAAAACAATTCACCGACGACGTGTGTGATCAAGCCCAACACCCTGACGCCATACGGTAAACACCGTGTTACCCACGCTTGAGGACTTATCCCGCACCACGATCGGGCGACTGAGCCTACCCCTAGCGTGCTCGGTGTCCTAGAGTCTGACGTGTATCGTCCTGTTTGGACGGGACAGACTCCAGCCCCGCGCCAACCACTCTGTCAAAGACGCTCGATTAGACGTTGCAACGGTTGTTTTACGACGCCAACAGCCGGTGGCCTACAGCGGTGTGA
>JARFOD010105770.1:0-16015 GCA_031763545.1 Mopalia muscosa
TCTCGCCTCTTACGATCAACCGAGGAAGCCGAGGGAGTATTCTGCAGGGCCATGGCCCACCCGCTCCCTCACGGGGGGATAAAATATGAAGACAACTCTCACCTGAGCAGCGGACATGGTTCCTCTGTGGTTAGGATCCATTTTACGAAAGTCCATTGTAAGTCTGTCAAAATCTATCTCCATGTCACTATTCAATAACTGTTCTTCAACCAGCCTCACCAGTTTGCTGATCTCGCTGTCATTGGTCGGAGTTAAGGGCTTTGATCTTAACACACAAACAAACAGATTTATTAGTGTTTAATGCCATGCTCAAAGCATTTTCACTTTAATAGTGTAAAGGTAAATAACGCCTCTAAGATAAGAATCAAATTTAAGGTACTTGCTCTGTTGGAAAATGAATGTTTCTCCAGTGCTAAGTCACGAAAGTATATCTGTCATACAGTTTTATTTATAATGAATAAAAAAACAATCTACCATTTAAGTAGATGCCGCATTACAAGAACTGATCGGTAAATAATTGAATCAAAAATATTTAGAAAATTGGACAATACCAGTATTATTGTCCCAATACCAGGGGCCAGTTGGTCGAAGAGTGATTAGCCACTAACACCAGATTAAATCGCGAACACTGGGTTAGAGATAAACCTTCAAGATGGTGTGACTTCATCTAATAGCAGATTAAATTTAATAGCGCTTCAAGCAACCGACCCCTGTAGTATATTGGAGGCAATTAGATTCCGTTGATGTCACAGGAATTTGTTTGCAAGAAAAGGAATCAAAAGGGGCAAATTAACACAATTCTGCTAAAAAATAATTTCACAGACTGTGAGATCCCTGTTTTTCAAGGTCACCATATAAATGTAGTCGAGGAAATGACTGTCTATGTCACACAGACAAAAAACTAATGAAATCCTTCCAAACAAATTTCTTTGAAGGCTGCAGATTAATTTTGCCAGAATGCGATTTCCCAACATAAAATATGTTCTTTTAACATATACAAAATTGAGACAAAAAATATATATATGTGTTGATTTGTAGAATGTGAAAGACACATCCTACAAATTAACACTTAAGAATATAAACTTGTTGGAAATAATTACTGACTAATAGAACTTACACAAGTTTTTTTAGACAAATTTAATTCAGGGAATATTGAAACACTTTGCCTATCATATTTTACAGTTTCATGGTTTTTATAATTTCATCAAAAACCTCATTGTCTACTAGCTCATGCTGTTATTAGCAAGGCAATGGGGTGATACAATTATTTTTAGATTCATCGAAAGTTACTCACTGTTTGGAGACGTAATAATTGGGTCGACTAGATTTAGGTGTTGCCGGAAGCGCCTCACTTCTGGGACTGTCTGCGTAACTGTAATGGTTGTCCATCCTGAAATAAAAACCAACAATATAAATTACTGCTGCATTTATAGTGAGACAACAGCAAAAAGGGAAATAACTCCATATATTGAGCTCATAATAATTTGAATAAAATGAGGGCACCAGAATTTCATGAAATTGGTCGCTTTTGAAGATTATTAAATAATCAGCATATTACCTTAGTTACCCTGTACATTCATTACGCAAAGAACATTAAAACCTCATGATACCTTTAAAATATGAGAAAATTTCACAGCATTCACCTAATCACTATTTACTGAAAAGCCAAACGATTTTACAAGGAAACACTTTCTCTTTTCTACAGAACTATAGATAAAAAGGAAAAGAAATTAACCATAAAAAAAATACAATTCAGCATATATATAAAATTTCATTAAATTAACTCTATATACATTCATTTTGTAATTTAGTATGAAGGTTTACAGTTATTTATGATAAAAATAATGCAAATAGGTGTATGTCAATTACATACATACACTTAATAACAATCTTTCCCCTTAAGGTTGGCAAGACAAAAATGAAAAAGTTTTATTGTTAAAATTTTAAATTTATCTAATACACTAATTGATAATATTTGGTTGCTGTGCAAAGATTATATTTTATACAGTCATCAAAACTAGTTATGTTAAAAAAAACAATAAATATTTTTCCTAAACTAATTGTCTAAAATCTAGCAATCAGTTAAACAGTGGCAAGGGCTTAGGAAGACACCCATCCAAATAGACACCCTGAAGTGAACAATTGCTTCATTTGGACCCCTTGTTTTAAGAAACTTTAACATGCAGGAGATAGGAAAACTGTCAAAATTGGACACCCAGTTTTATGAAAGTGAAGCAAAATGACAATTTTGGACACCCTACTGCTGATTTCTGGCTAACCCCCTGGACAGTGGATTTAATATCAGATAGATTTCTACTTAGGATTAACATATTACAGTAACACGTGGAGATACATTTGTTAATAATTACAGTGGTATCAAAACTAAACACATTTTTTTAGCACAGTTTATTTTCTAATTTGAAATTCAGCGGTCAAACTTGAGCTGTCTTAACATGAACCTACATGTACTTTGGAAGTGGCTTATTTTTTTTACAAGTAACGTCAGTTATGTCACGCTATTACAGGTCAAGTTTTGAATAACTTCACATTGTTCTGAACTAATTCGGATATTTAGATGTCTGAACTTAGTCAGAAAACTTGACATCTCTGAGGATGAAGCTGGTTAAATTTCTGTCCGTCTGAATGCATGCCAAAGCATAAGTGTATTACACTTATATAATGGCGGTGCATCCCAACAATATTTGACACTAGCACAACCAAGTTGTGAAGTGTTCCCATAATGTTGGAAATTTAATTTTCCTCCAGTTCTAAGTAAAGACAGCATTGCTACTCTTAAAAAAAACTGTCCTTTGCAAGAGGGCCATCATCTTTTCTAGCCAAGAGTTTTATTCTGAGCTACTCTGCATTACAACCCTAGACTGATTCATCCCATATAAATAGAATTACAGCTATGCCCCCTGGTGGATAAAATGGCCAAGTTTCGAGTAAAAGCACTGTTAACATATGTTGAATGTTATACTCTAGTTTTGACAATATATATGGAGATTTGGTGTCTGTAGGAGTGGGTAAATATGCAATACTCTCATTGAGTTGGTTGAATACATATCCCTATTTCAACAACACTACCCTCTTTCATTATTGACTAATCCTGTCATTATTACTAGCTTAGTCCTCTCATACAACAACATCTGATTGGTTGCATAGAAGTTCCCACGCATCCAATCAATACCTTGGAAGTCGAGTCTGATTATATACGAATAATCTGCCAAGGGTTGTAATGCAGAGTAGCTCGAAAGAAAACTCTTGTCTAGAGAAGATGGAGGACCCTATACATTAGAAAGTTATAGCATAAAGTGACATTCTGCTGCTAAACCAGTGACAAAAATCCTTGTGTACTACAAACAATACTTGCTTAAAGACTACATAAACTACATGATTTTACAGTATATTAGCAGTACTAGAGATATATTTTTAAAAACTGTACCGTAATGTAAGCCCATGTTGAAATCCCCTGTTTCAAAACATATATATATGTTAAAGCGGATAGAAAAATTGTTATTTTCACACTTTAAAGTGAACACCTGGTCTTTTGTGGTATTGATAAAGCTAATTGTGTTAAATTAGTATTAACAGTATTTATGTTTCAATTTACTGATATCACACTCATTAAGGTCTCAATGCTAAGAGGCACATGTGTCTAAAACCAAAGTTGTGACATAGTCATAAGTAGATTGCACCAATTCCAACAATAAAATACTTCATTTTTTCACTTTTTTAAAACATATTTTATCGATTAATTAAATGTCAAAATACAAAAACAACATTTCAACTGTTGAAAGCACATTTTTAAAATGTAATAGAAAAATAAGATTTTATCAATAGATGTTGACATAGCAAACAGAAGATTTTATCTTGTTTAAGGACTCTACCGCTAGTCAGGAGTATTTTTCTAACTTGTTTAAATGTTAAGGACTCTATCGCTAGTCAGGGGTAAAATTCCGACTTTTTTTTTTTTTTTTTTTCCTTTCTGAAATCTTCTTAGTATAATCTTGATAATGCATAAAGTTTGACAACAAAATGTAGTATTTAAGAATTTTTTTTTTTTTAGATTTAAATTGTAAACAGTGTACTTTAAAGATTATGTATATCGGATTGGGGAAGGGATTAACAAGATTATCTCACCTCAACTGACTACCTGCTGACTATTACCACAAACCAATCCAATCCACAGATCAATTACATGATCATTAGGGATGTGTATTTGAACTGAACAGTAGATGTGGGGAACAAATGTTTATGGGTGGTAGAACACACATTTGTATGGACTACTCACGCCTCCTGTAGCACTCCTACTGTTAGTCATTAACAAAGGTGTGAAAAAAATCTGTGGTTCCGACGTCTGTAAAATTTCAGAGTTAAAACTGCCATTTGAAGACATTGTTTTAAAATTATGTATTAAAAATTAGTGCAATAGATAAAACTCTATTTCCCCTTTTCATTCAATTATAAGAAAAGATCATGTTTATCAAATTTATTGGAGTAATCTTAAAACAATCTGGAGTTCAATCATTTACATACGTTTAGGCTGTTTTCTCAGCTTCAGTTTTCTTGATTTTTATGATTGAAATCGTTTATTTCTCGTAAACTATTTGCACTAAGTCTTTGAAATTATGCACAGACGATCTTGAAGCCATTATCTAAAAAACTGTCATGCAGTTTTTTGATATTGATTTTTGTTTTGAAGACATTCAGCAAATATTTTTTTAAGGGCAGATTTTTATTTTTCACCCATATTTTTATCCATTGTTCAACAACTAACTTGAATTTAGAAAAACCCTATGACAGTTTTTTAGTTTAAATACCAGTCTACACAGACATGCAAGTGTGGACAAAAAATCTCAAACCATCTAAGATAAAATAAAAGTTACAAGGGACCGTTTTAAAAAATTAGTTGACGTTTTTCTGTATTTTTGTCCTTATAAAATAAATAAAAATCATAATATGACATTATATTTAGAATTTTGAAATCCTCTGCTTTCTAAATATATATGATGTTAATATAATCATCCTTTGGAAATACCCGCAAACTACACGAAAAGATAACAGTCACATTTTTTACTCCTGACCAGCGATGGGGTCCTTAAGCAGCAGTACTAATGGGGGCATTTTGCAGAATAATTTCTTCCACCACTCTAATCCTTACAGCATTGACAGAGGTGTAATGGGAACATGGTGGGGAGTAGCTCTGGATGGAGATTGTTAGTAACGGGTAATTCTCCCATATTTGCATGTTTTCAAACATAATATACAATGTACTAGAAAGCAGACATGAACCACACTTGGGAGAAGAATGTCGATAGATGAAATATGTAGCCACATTTAATTTCTTAATAAACTGACCTTTCAGGTTGATTTTGATTTAAATTCCCGGAAGTTTTCAAAGCAGCTCCAAAGAATGACAATATTTTTTCATAGTTGACCTTTCCTTCCTGTTGGCCACTGACATACTGGCAGGCAACAAGACGTAAAATGTCCGATGATAAAAATATCTGGATGAAAAGAAGATATATTATCTTAGTGTTGAAGTTAATTTTTCATAGTATATGTACTCAAAGGCAATTTTACTTATCAGACAAATTAGCAAACTTTGTCTGGGCTGGAAAACAATTGCCAAGTCATTTAGAAAATATACAACAGTACTAAAAGAACATTTTTTCTATCTGAATCTCTACAACGGTTTCAAGAAAAATTTAGAGCAACATGCTATCAATTTAAAACCCATCCTTTGTTTTGCAGGGTGGATTTACAATAATTTTTATGCAACATGATAACATCATTCAAAATAAATCAAATATTTGCTTTAAAAAATGTGCTTTCATATATGTGTGAAGGCCGACAGTCCAAAAGCAAAAGACAAAAATTGAAACATCCTCATAAAAAAATTGAAACATCCCACATTTAAATTATGTACCAAAGTCAGATTAGGAGAATAACCAAATAATTTTTTAATTTTTTTTTTATTAAAAAATAAGGGTAATCATTTAGGCAAATATTCAAAAATGTTTAACATCGTACTCAAGGGTATTTCACTTATCTGACTAAGATCACACTGATCCTTGCTTAAATCAGTGGAAAACGGGGAGGTATCGATATTAAAAAAACCCCAACACCCCTGTGATTGTTTGGGCCACATCGTTCAACCCATTGGTTTATCCAATGGTTAGAGTCACAGCCATTAATTGTTTGTTTCATTGGTGTTTAACGTCGTACTCAAGGGTATTTCACTTATATGAAGATGGACACAAATACAGAACATCACAAACAAATCTGCTTCTTGTTACCCTTTAGCTCTGCAAACACCAGGGCAACAGAAAGCAACCTTTTTTCTCGCCTCTTATGATCGACCAAGGAAGCCGGGGGAGTATTCTGCAGGGCCATGGCCCACCCGCTCCCTCACGGGCCCACAGCCATAAATGGTACATGGAAGTAGGGAAAGCATGTGCACAAGCTAACCATTAAGTCACAGCTGGGAGCCTATTAGACTTAATGGAAACTTATTGATATACTAATTCATAGTCTATTGTATTAATCCATTTTTATTATTTTATAGCTTTAACGTTAATATTCTGAGATTTTTTTTTTTTTCTTTTTCAAAACCTACCCAACCGCATAACAATAGTGTCTGAATCATTGCAATAGGACCACAATACTGCTATGGACTATCGCCATTTAACGATATAAGTGGCTCAAGGATACTCTAACCCCCCAACAGAGTGTTTTTACGTTTCGCCGTTTTACTTCTAAACTACTGTGGATTTTGCAACACATGTATATATATTCTGAATCATCTTTTTCGGAAGAACAATAATAACTAAATTATTTTACAGAAAAAATTTTTTACAGAAAAAAATATTTTACATAAAAAGTACATTTTTGATACCTCTTTTTTAAATTGCTACTTCTTTTACACTATTTATGTCAACTGTTCAATCTTACATCAACCTTTAATACATTATGTAAACCCCAAAACGGTCATTCAGTTTTTTCCTAATTGTCTTAGTTTTCTTGCAATATTGGGTTGAAGGTAAAAAATCTAAAAAATGAGTCAAAATAGTGAAATTTCAACTGCTTATAACTTTATCTAAGAAACGAAAAAAGATATTAAAAATCTGAAGGACCGTTTTTTAGTTTTATATGTTAAGATGAAGTGTGCAAAAAATTAGCTCTGTATAAAACAGCTGACGAGTAGGCATTTTCCCAAGTACGATACACTGAAAAATGAAAGCAGAGAAAATGGGTCAAATGTAATTCTGATCTATTTTACGACAGTTTTACATCTTTCATGCTCAATTCCTTGAAGTAATTCAATCGATTTTTTTCACAATTTGTTTATAATATCTAATTGAGTCATTCTATGTATGTTTCGCAAATAATTATGCATAGATATTGAGAAATATACCAGTTTTTCTATCAAATTGACAATAGCTGAACGTGTCAAATGCTAGTTGAATTCCATTCAAGCTGTGATCAATCTGTGAACATGCTAAAACCAATCAACCACATGCGGCGTCGGTGAATAAGTGCCTAATATACAATTCACGGAAACCGTTGATAGGCGTTGGTCAGACAGTAAATCCTCTCCAGGTAGCTACCTGTATTGAATTGATTGTCAAAACACCCCTGTTGTAAATAATGTAGTAAAGTTTTATCATCAAAATTAATGGTCTTCAAATTCTAATTTTTTTATCGGGTCTGCTCTGGCATAAAGATCACAATCTCAACTTTTGGAATATGCAATAATAAAAAAATCGCAAATTTTGAACGAAGGGGGTTAGAGTATCCTTAAGAATAGCAAAGCATCAGAGAGATCAAAATCCCACTATACCGGTTTTGGTTTTCCATCCCGGAGACAATACATGTTTTTTTTCGCTGCACAACAAACCCATCTAACGGAGCAGTCAGATATGACTCAACATGTCCATATAATTGATAAAAAAATTCCTCAATTCAAATGAATAATTGGTCTTTAACGCCATTATGACGTGTTTTCCATTTGAGGATCATTTACTGGAAGAGTTAAAAATCACACGAACATAAAATATCAAGCGTATTGTTCTGTTAATAATAATAATTAAAGCTACTGTCATTCATTTACAGCGATACGCAGCTTTAAATTTAACTGTTAATAAAGAGGAGTTTGTATTCATCCCCGTTAAAGCAAACCAATCCGATTTATGACAGGTTTCAACAGCCACTTGCGGAACATGAAGGCATATTTGCCGATTAATTTCTATCGACATTCCTAAGATATAAAACTATCAAACTATTCATGCCAGTGGCACAATGGGGGATTAAATTTGAAGAACAAACAACACATAAACTTTGCTTGTTCCTCTTTATGTATATTTGATAATGATATGTGTCAGCGATTCCCTCTCTCGGAGTAACATGAAAGTAGTCTGACTGCAATGTTCGTTCTTACTGGCTCATTCCTGTTAAAATGCTCCGTTATAATGTGTTTCGTGATGTTCTTTTCAATCGCTTATTGTGTTTTGGCATATCGAGGCGTAATATAGATAACATCTTAAACCCGAATAAAAGTTGATACAAAGTGTTTAAAGCAGTAGCTGCGTATATTATAAACACGCGTATAATCACTTGAAACACTAAGTCAATACTTATTTAACATTAACTGGTCTACTGACATAAATAATGCAAAGTAATGGCGCGTATAGTTCTAATGACTTAGAACTGCATGAGCCATCAATATTAATTTCTTTTTTCATTCCGTTCTTACTGTAGCTAGAGATCTGAAGGGCCCATCGACCTAGTACTCCTATCGAAATTGCCGCAGAACAAACAACCATATATATTCTGTACTGCCAAGTTTGTAATTAAACAGTGAAACAACAAAATCATATTTACAGTTTGTTACGATCGTGCCCACAGATTACTTGTCTACCGATATCTTTAAAGAAGCGGTATGTCGTAATCAAATCTGGACTGAATGCAAAATTATATATTGTTTAGAGGTGAAAAAATGTTGATTCGAATATATACACTGTCTTTCCCTTTCATTTGGTTTCGTTCTTTTGGAAGTGCCAGTGCGTGTACCTGTAGGTGAATGGGTGAGTTGTGATTGTGGCATAGAGCGAGGAGAAGAAGGGTATTATTAATTTGGGATTCGGCTTTCATGATCTGGTACATGATCAAGAATAAGTACGTTGAACTGTTCATAAAGAAAAATATTTTCTAAATAAGGTTCGCAAATGTCATTATATAAAGGGCATGATGCCACCAGATGGGGAGTTAACTAACTATATCAGCTAACGTTAACATATTTATCAAAATAATTAATCTCATGCGTTGTCCAAATACAATTTACAGATACAAAATTTATCCAAAGTAGAATACATGATAAAAAAATATATATATTTGGTAATATTTCAGAATATGTTTAATCATTATGATTTTATTTCAGACAACATTGTAGATACACCTGTAAAAAATTCTTAAGCGAACAAACTTACTAACTTAATTCTCCACTAGTTTAAAACACGACATTTCAGCTGGAATGGGTGCAACAAAAAGGGCGAGACTAAAAGGAAACATAAGACTGCTACGTATGTATCATACAACTTGTTTAAATGTATAAGAAAACAAAATATCTGTGTGGTAAATACGCCAGACAACCAAATGAAATAGTGTTTCTTACTAATTGCAGGTTATCATAGAGTTCAAATATATTTAATAAATGCGCAACAACCGTGAAATAGTGTTTCTTACTAAATGATGGGTAAACATAGAATTTAACTATGTTAAATAAATGCGTAGGCCTATCAGTCGCAAATAACACTTTTGTAAGTTACGTCCATAATCCTCGGTAATATACCTTCATAAATTGGCTATTCAATTCAATTAATATTGAAGAATAACAGGATTCTGTTTTCAAGTTATGCATAACAAAATCAAAATGAGTTAAATGACTCTTGTAGGTGAATAACGAATTTACTTGTATGTTAGACATGGAATTACAAATCGCCTAACAACAGATCCAATGTCATATCTGGAAGTACCAGGGTCACGGAATAAATTCAGACTGATTGTTTGAAAGATTGAGGTGTTACTCTGTACTAGAACTTACAGGACCCCTCCCCCCCCCCTCCCCCCCGGCATAACAAGGGACACTCCTTACCAATGACAAGTCAGGAAAGCCACAAAACTCAAAGCAAAGACGCTAGAGCCGATCTTCCTCATACCATCAGTCGATAAAAGAGGAAATGTGTATTTCTATAGACTAAACATGTCCGTTAAAATATATATAAAGAAACATGCATTACTATATGATACTTTAGTCGCATTTGGATAATTAATGTTAAAATGAAAGAAAAATATAACTGATTCCTGGTATACTGGTGGACATTTATTCAACTCGAAATTGGGTTGGAAGTCAGATTTATGTCTACGTCTTCGATTCAAAGAGCTGCTTTTTACAAAGGTTTGGCCAGTTATAAAATAATAACGCCTAGTAAATGCCTTCTTTTCAGATTAATACACAAAGATCTAGAAGAAATAAGAAATTTAGTAAGCCGCTGTGAGACATGCTTACACTTTGTTTGATTGGACTTTAAAAAGTCTAACTTAAGATTATTTTACTCATAAAAGTGCCAGCCCAATGGGTATAGGAAATCTCACTCTAGACTACTGATAGAAAACAAATACAAGATCGGACAAAGACAGGACAATCACAGAGCGTTACACACAGACAGACGAACATAATGGTTCACTTTGCCCTGTAGCTCTGAAAGCACCATGCAAGGCAACAGGAAGCTATTTCCCAAACATGCCGTTATTAAATTAATTTTTATTAAAAAAGAATAATTCATTCAGGTCTACTTTTATGTGAGAAAACGGTGTTAAAAATGTTTTCGAGGGTCTAATTGTCCATAAATGTAAAATTCTTGATCAGCTTGGAAATTGAATGAGCAATATACATTAACAGCATGGGTTTAAGTTGGGTATATATCTCACTCTGTTTACACATGAACTCGCATTAGTATCGGGTAGACTTCGTTTTGCTAATATCACTACCACCCAAAAACGGTCCTTAAATCATAAAGATCTGGTTTCACATTGCTATATTTGCAAGGATGTGTTCAGCAAAAAGTTGAGGATGAGCTGTTTTCAGGTGTCTTTTCAAACTGTCTAATCTTGAGAGCGTTCTTCCACAGAACGGGCAGGGACAAGTGTTCAGATTAGCGTGGGACTTCATGTGTCTCCTGTGCGCATCCCAAGATGAGAACGTCTTGTTACATTCCTCGCACGTCATTTTTCCCGATGGTAAATTCCCTGAAATGAAAAATATTTGTGTTATTTACCTACTTAAGTGTTTTTGATAAGGGCTACTATTTAAGGGTAATTTAGCAGAATAGATATCAGCTCAGCCGACAGTTCATGTAAGTATCGTTTTTTGTTTACTTCCGGGTACATGCATTACTTGAAACTTTGGGATCACGGGTTCCGGAATGGTTATTGTGATAACCTTACGCTGACAGACTAGACGTGTTGTGTTGTTAAAGCACCAGCAAAGAAAAAAAAAATTGTACCCGGAAACTGAATGAATCACAGGCGGTTACAGGAAGTGCCTTACATCTAGTTTTTATCTGACAAATATGGCAAGATCAATAAAGGAAGCCATATCCACTACGAAACATCATTAGATATTTTATTATATACCATTACTTTAGATAAAATTACTTTAGAGAAAATTGCTAACTAGTGTAATCTACACTAATTTCGTGTAATTTGGTACACAAGTACGATAATGGGAGGGTACCTGAGTATTTTTAATCGATACTAGCCATTTAACCCCGATAAATTTCGAAGAAAAATTATATGTGATTAGTGTTTAAGGCCTTATTCAAGGGTATAATAAGTCGGTATACTCCAGCGGTAACTGTCACCAAAGCCCAACCACAACAACCCGAGTAGCTAGAAGATCTCACGCCGCTGAAGGCTGATATCGTCACAATTCTGCTTAAATCGCCTGAATTTTTAAAACAGTTTCTTTATTCGAAGAGAAAGATGGAGGGGCTCATCATCAAATTGGATTTTGTTATTTCATGGAAAGCGATTCTGAGTGTGACATTGGGTGAATTAAGTTAATGTTTTTGTTTGAAGACAACCAGTTAAGTTATTCTAAGTTTTGATATACCAATATTGAAGTTAATAATAAAATTACAAAACATGGGGTCATATTTGATGAAATGCCACCCATTCCGTTGTCACAACATAAACACGTTTTATTTCTGGGTTGTAATTAATCAATTTTGTAATTTTCAAGGGAATTTTGTAAAATGCAACATTACAATAGGATGGCCCACCAGTTCAAATGTAAATGATGATCTGTGAATTAGTTTTGACATTTTAGTGTCCGGACACAGTGAGGCTGGACTATTGTAAATTACCTAAAAGCGGCCATACCGGTGCGTGGAATTTGATGTCCAGAATGTAATCACACCATCATCGCTAGAGATGGAAGCTATAATTCAACTTCGAAAACGCATCTAGTGGACAGGGGACAGCTTAATTGGTTTGTTAAGTTTAACTTTTAGCCAGGAAACAGTTATGTAATAAACCAACAAGATACTTCAAGATTTTTTATTTTAAAGTTTGAACATGGTATGAAGAAAACAAACATATCAAATTAAAAAGATACGAAACAGAGTACCTAAAATGTAACGTTTATCCATACGTCATATATCGTAATTTAATACACACTTGGCAAAATTAATCAACCTAGGCTTCACCTATTACTTAAGATATGGATTTTAACTTAAATAATTTAACTGCTAAAAGTTCATTCTCAGGGTACAAGTTCAGACAACATTTAAACAGATTTCCTTAATTGGCGGCATTTTGATTGGTCCATAAAACGTACCACACAGTCGACCAATCAAAACTTAAACGAATAAAGGAAATCCCGTTACCATAAATCGCACTCTGAGAAAGCCCCTTAACCGATAGGTCTTGTGAATGAAACCATCCTTGCTGTCAAATGGCAACAACAGCAAAAAGACACAAGCCATAGTATACGAAATAGAGCCAGACACAACTCAGTTTCTGTCAGCCCGTGATCTTACACAACATCGAAAACAAAAAATCTCCGACCAATCATCGGCAAATAAAATGTTAAATATACATATACAAAGACTGAGATAACGCGGTACTTAAAGTTATTTCAAAAATCACATGACGGTCTGTGAGTCGAATGGGTGAAGGAGACCACTGGCAACAAAGACAAGGTAGTACAGAGACAACCAAAAAACAGATAGGCTTCCCTTTGCCATTACCAGTGCAATATGAATCTCTCTCCTAACCCTTCGCCAGATAACGGTCAGAAGTGAAACACCCTCTTCAATCACAAATGGCTACAGTAATACCGGTAAAGTATACACTCATGCAGTTAAAACATAAACGGACAAAATGACAGAGCGAATATATTTACTAAACTTAAAACGTTTGGGAATAAATCTTATGTTAAAAATTTACATTATCACCTTGCTTAAATCCGGTTTAGGTGAAAGAAGCCAACTTTGTCAACACAGAAAGTTGCAGGGTAACAACAAAGTCCCACTCAACCTTCCACTACACTATTACAATCAGCGACTTAAACAATTACGATGAATAACAGGTCGGAGGTTAAACAATTTTGTTTGATAACATAGATGATGAATATGATTTTTAATGAATTATGACAAAATGAATAGTCGTTAGGAACGAAAAAGGGATGGTACGTTTTTTTGTACTAACTTTAGTGATGCAGTGCATCGATGGTGAAAAGCATTGTGATAACCATCATTAGAAGGGATTTCAACAATTGCAGCAGACATATAAATAGCTGGATTAAAAAGGGATAGGCCTATAATCAATGATTTGACAAAGACTTTTTCAATGCCATCTGAACGAATATTTCCCGTTGTTTCATAGACAAAGTTGTAAATGTACAGGTTGTTTTTGTTTCTACTGCTCTTTGAGATGGTACAATTCCAAGACAGTCGTTGCCATTCTAGTGGGATTGTCACATAGCTCGCTATGTATGATT
This sequence comes from Mopalia muscosa, assembly GCA_031763545.1. Taxonomy (NCBI): domain Eukaryota; kingdom Metazoa; phylum Mollusca; class Polyplacophora; order Chitonida; family Mopaliidae; genus Mopalia; species Mopalia muscosa. The sequence goes on from JARFOD010105770.1 coordinate 14,066, forward strand.
GCAATTAGAGGCTGGATTCATGTACCTTAAAGGTGAATACACCAATGTTATACAGGGATAGTAATGTATATTTAATAAAGTAATAGGCTGCAACAGAAACACTATCTTAAACGGCTCATACTGCTTCAAGTATTTGCAATATCTGGGTGGTTAGATTTGATATGTCGATGAAGATTGTCTCGTCGGGTAAAACTTTTCCCACATTCGGAACAAGGAAATGTCTCTTGAATCATCTGGTGCATTTTCATGTGACGATACATGTTCCCGGAATTAGTGAACAGTTTTCCGCAAGTTCGACACACGAGACGAAATTCGGACTCGGCACCTGCAAGTAGACAAAACCAGACCAGAGTAAATCACTAATACGGGGTTAGATATAACAGTGTCATGGCAACACTATGTCTTCAACACTGGTCGCCATGGCAATTATGTTTTGCGTAAGGTAAGATCGCTTTGTGAAACGGGTCCCTGGGTACTGCCCCAAAAGATTAACTTCCAGTGACGTATGTGAACAGAAGTCAAGATGAAGTCTGGACAAGGCTTAATTCAGGAAAGGTAAATAGTGTTGCTGATGACACTGGAGTTCCCATCTAACTTTACCGTGCTTTGGTACAATTATGTCTGTATGTATTTGTTTCATTAAGGAAAGACAGCACATAAGTATTCGGCTAAAGACATTTAAAATGTTTGACTGTATTACAAAAATAACAAAAATGACTAAAGAAATCTATATGTAGCCAATAACAACTCCAAATTAAGATCTATTTGGAAATTTGTCTCTTTGGGTATATCTAGAAAATGAGATGATTCTTTAATTTTAATTAATCAACATCTCACAACAATCACAGTATAAGAAATAAACTGTGGTATTGAATGACATAGATCCTTTGATGTAAACGTCTAAAACTAGTTCTGCGCAAGACGTAATTCTACAAAGTAGTCCATATCAATGTAAAGACAGAAAACATCAATTTTAATTTGAAAATTTAAGATGCAAATTTCATACATGGTCATTTGATTCTGTATTTACAAGCGTATCTTCTGATATAGTAATTTTATGACGAGTTCTTGCGACCTTTGACTTGGAGGTCACAATGATTACCATCCATAGCCGAATCGCCTCGGAAAAGTCGATGGGCTGGGTGTTGGTTGGTATTTCGGCCTGGCAGATTTGTTCATACTTAAATATTTTGATTTGCAAGATAATGCCCTGTGAGGTAAAGCAATAGGTCATTTGTTAATAAAAAAAAAAAAAATAAATAAATGATCACGGAGGAAAAAATTTTGCGTTTCTCCCACATCACTGTTTCCATGGTCATTTTTTCGTTGTCCTTGAAACGGATCAGGACAATGTTTTATTTATTATCTATTATTCCAAAAGCCCCCATAATACTATTTCTTTGAAAGGATACTACTATGTTCATTAACATTTTATACAGTATTTATCGTATTGATTCTTCAAAATTACAACATATGTGATACATCCATTTTTAGTGTTTGTGTTTTTTTTTTACCTGTACATTGGCGTTACGAGATAAAGAAGGACCACAACTCTGGTAACAGTCTCCCGAATGCATACCTTGTAAGTACGAGTGTACATTGGTGTTTAGGGAGTGATCAAAAAGGGCGACAACTCTGACAGGGCACTCCCAAATGCATGCCTTGAATTGTAAGTACGAGAATACAGTGCCAGTAACGATTGCGAATGCTTTCAAGCAATTAGAGCTAAATAACGGACAAGAGTACTCCTAATGTAGACAAGAAGCTAACCATAACCAGAGTAAAGGTATAAAAGGCTCACACACATTTAAATTCTTTATTGGTCTTTAAACACAAAATCCTTCAAAGGATATACATATTTATAGTTAAAGGGCTTTGGCAATAAAGCCAACGCCATCTTTATATATATATATATATATATATATATATATATATATATATATTATCAAA